>BMAW01112591.1:1804618-1880001 GCA_019974015.1 Nephila pilipes
ATAAATACTAATTATAAATTATATAAATACTAATTATAAATTATATAATTAATGACTAATTATAAATTATATAAATACTAATTATAAGTTATATAAATGCTAATTATAAGTTATATAAATACTAATTATAAATTATGTAATTAATGACTAATTATAAATTATATAATTAATGACTAATTATAAATTATATAATTAATGACTAATTATAAATTATATAAATACTAATTATAAATTATATAATTAATAACTTATTATAAATTATAAAATTAATAGCTAATTATAAATTATATAATTAATAACTAAGTATAAATTATATAATTAATAACTAATTATAAATTATATAATTAATAGCTAATTAAACTATATTAATTAATTAAAATTATATCGATTATTAGATTTATTAATTTTTCCAAAACGGGAATGGTCCGACATGACTCCATCTGATTAAGGGGCCTGTCTGTTATCACCAGAAAGTGTAAAATCGCGAGTCCATCCATTGAAAGCATTGCATGCTGAGGAATAATGCTTCCCTTGGATACTTTAGCGATCTTTCTCTATTTTTGACCCTTCTTGTCTACTAATTTTTCTTTTATTTTTCTTCCCCTTTTTTTTTCAAACGTCAAGACCACAGTTACATCTTGCTTGGTGCAGCATAGCCACATCTGGCTTTTGCACCGTTAAACTCTTTCATCACTCTCTCATCATCATCATACTTGACGGAACAGTCCAGGGTGGGCCAAGGCCTTCTTTTGAGGATTTCTCCAAAATAGCCTGCCTTTTATTTTAGTCTGCTATTTCCTCTCCCCAATCACCTTAAAATCCGATTCAACAGAATCAAGCCATTCCTCTTTTCCGAGTAGTAAAGAGCTTTGCAACAAAAATCTTCTTTATTGAACTTTTTTCATCCATTTTAACTATATGAGAATCCTAGTTCATTCGCGTTCCACTTTATTATTAGGCTCATTAAAAAGTCTGTAAATTTCAGAATTAAAACATCTTCTCTAAAGGCCATTTTCATTTCCTTTGACGCCACTGAGAATACTTCTGAGAACCTTTCTCTCAAAAACTGCAACATTACTTGCTCACTTCCTATGTTTTGTAGCTAGTTGGAACGATTTTTTTTCCTTTTAAGCTCAGTGAAATTCCCAACTTCTCATTATATCGTTCCCAAATTTTCATGAATTTCAGTTATACAATGGTTTTTTTTATTTTTATTTTATTATTAATATTATTATTTTAAGGGAGTTCACAAAAGTCAATTTAATTTGGAACATCCGGTATTGCTCACAGCTGTACGGATCGATTTCATGAGAATCTGGTTTGATAGGAACTCGATGTTTCGACTCAACAAATTTCATTACACATTTAAGTGATTCATAACAGTGTATGTTGTGTTATTTATTCACTCGTTACACACACACACACATATATATAAATGAAATTTTATTTCTGGAACTTAGTATCATTATATATCTGTGAAATTTTATTTCTGAACCTTAATTTTTGAGCACAATTGAACACTAAGAGATTCATTTCGAAATAGGAAATTTCTAGTCTGCAAATGAAGCCTGGATAATTCTAAAATAAGTACGAATTCGCTGGTTGTTGTTTTTCTCAAATCTCCTGTGACTCGCTAGACATGAATTGATACGATTTTATTGTACGTCAATGGTGTTTAGTACGAAGATGGTTCAAAAAGTACTTATTTTTGAAGATGTATGACATTATTAAAGTAAATTGTTGTTACCATTCGGTGCTGCCATAGGGAAGCCGAAAGAAATTTGACATTGATTCAAAAGTTAGTTTTGATTTCGCAGTCATTTATCGACAAATTAAAATTTGACTGCGGCCACGTCGAGTATTTGACGTCATTTTGAGTCGAGTTGTCACCGTCGGTGAAACCTGATTCATCATCATGCACTGGAAATCAAGAAAAATCAAAACATTAGGTTGCTTCCAGTGAATATTTTCCAAAAATGGCGAAGATGGTCTCATCGGCCGGAAAAGCTGTGACGAATTTGAGGTGCGAAAGGCGTTATGACTACGAATACGAGTAACTGAGACAAAAACACATGTCTAGTGAGTCATGATGCTTGCTAAAAACAAAGCATTTTTGATGCTACGAACACCATCCCTAGGATTTTAAAAGGACTTATTGAACCACCCTCATAGTACACAGAACATTGCAAGTTATTTATTTCTTTGCATTTACGAACAGTTAAAATTTGTATTTATTTTATGAGAGTTTTTAGCAACAGAGTTTAGTACATTATTTTGAGATTTCAATTGTAAACCTGAAACATACAATGCGTCTTTCAATTGACGGAAATGTTGGAGAATTGTATCGAAACATTCTTTTCATAATAGAAATAATAATAGTTGATTTTTTTTAAGAATTATAAAGGATTGCATTGTCACAAGCATCAAAAAAGCAAATTGCATTGAGTATAGTATATCAATGTTAAAATGAATTTTACATAATTAACCAATCTGAGAACGTTTTAAACCCAAATCAAGTTCCGGAAGAAAGCTCCCCCTTTCGAAAAGGGAAGACTAAGTTTTAGAACGATTATTCTCGAAGAACTATTGTAAAATATTTCGAAACTTTGAAAAGAAATTTCAGATGGTTGGTGAAATGGTTAGAAAGGAAGAATAGTTCTAAGAATAAAACGCGGAAATTGTTGCCAAACGATCTTCCAAAATACTATCCGAATAAATTGAAATGAAATGAAATGGTTTTTGAATGAATTAAAAAGACGGAACACATTAAATTTTGAACGAACAAAAATTGAGAAGTTTTCATAAAAATTGTTTTATGATTTTCTTATTATTTTAAAAGTAAACAATCTAATAAACTGAAAGAAGGCCATTGGTGTCGAACTCAATAATTTAGCGTCACAGTCAGGAAATGAGGGCAATGTCAGGACTGGAATATTAATCTCCTAACTTCCATACCAAAGACTGTGATTTTTCTCAATAATTTCAATGAAGTAAGCTTAAAAAATGAACGAGAATAATTTTCAAAATATTTAATTCTAACTTATTTATTTGTATTACATGCATTCCAATAGTCCATATGACTGATAGTTGGCTTTATTAACATCAAAGCTAACACTCAAGACTTCTTTTCGAATTTCCCTTTCTCGGATTCTTCTTTCCCTAAAAAAGTTTTTGATGTTAGCGTTAACGTGTATGTGAGGACACATTTCTTTAATTGACTAAAAACACAGTACGGTGAAAAGTCAACCAAAAAAGAATCGTTGATTTCGAAATAAATAACCGAATAAACTTATACAGGATTTCTTTGACTCCCCCTTACCAAGTGCCGACAGGTCGCAAGTCAAACTGGTCATAAGTCAGATTTATATTTTTCAACAATATTTTCATAAAAATAGTAACATAAAATTTAAACATTTAAGACATGAAAATGTTATTGAAAATAATTTGAAAATGCTTAAATGTACTACTCTGCAGTATGTATTGTAAGCAGAAGTACAATTTAAAAGTACTGAATTTGTTGTTGTTGTTAGAACGGGTGGTCATATGTCGCTCAAGTCCTCTTTCTTGTTACTTATCTATACTAGCAAAAAATGACATTAGACTTCTATTAGAACTTTTGTAAATGCAGTGAATATTTTTCAGAATTATGTATTGTGAAAAGGGGTAGTGCCTTAATCAAAGCTATACGAGGGTCGTTCAATAAGTCCTTAGAAAATCCAAGAGATCCAGAATGGAAAATCGTTTGGTTTTTTTTATTAAGCATCGTGGTTCACTAGACATCTGTCTAATTTATTTCCATCATATGGTTTCATTTTTATTGTCATTTGAAGCAAGGAATTTGTGTTTATTTAGAAAAAAGGGGGAAAGTGAGATTCGAGCGTTGGTTAAACGTTTCAATTTAAAAGGCTTAATACCGAAAGAGATCAAAGCTGAACTGGATGAATTTCACTGCACATCTGTTTCTGTGCTTACAACTGTTTACAATTAGGTAAATGAGTTTAAATGTGTCCGTACATCCACAAAAGATGGACGTCGTTCGGGACGTATAGTGGAAGTGACTACTCTCGGAATGATTGGCAAAGTCTACATCATGGTTTTGAGTGATCGACGATTCAAAGGGCGCGAAATATAGCTGGGGCACTGGCATATCGAAAGATACAGTGTTTTCAATTTTGCGCGAAAAATTAGGTGTGGAAAAAAATCTATGCAAGATGGGTGCAGCTTTGGACCTCAGTGGAAAATAAATCAATCATGTGGTTGACTGTAAGGTTATTTTTGCGCTTTTTCTTCGCAATCCTGACGAATTTAAGCTTCGATACATAACTGTGGACGAAACGTGGATACAGTATTACATTCCAGGGACAAAGGAACAGTCAAAGCAGTGGGTTTTGAAGGGGAACTGGATCCGAAGAAAGAATAGTCGGTGAAATCGACCGGCAAGATGATGGCCACGATTTTTTGGGATGCATGTGTAACCATCAACACCGATTACTTGGTAAAAGAAAAAAAAAAAGAAGCAATAATTGGAGAATATTATGTGTCGCTACTACACTGGTTGAGCAAAGAAATCAAGAAAATGCCTCCTCATTTGAAAATAATTCGAGATAAAAATCAACGTTTTTAAAAACAACGTTTTTATATAGTGGCAAAGTTTATGAAGAAAAATTATTGAAATATTAGTTAAAACTGGTCGCAAATAACTAAATATTGCATTGTTAGGCAAGTAAGAACGGTACCCGAAATTTCAGAGCTCTAGCTTGATGGGAAGTTGGTTAATTTAACGTTAGAAATTTGATGACACACTGATACACACACACACAGAAACACACACCAAGTGAAATACTTAAAAATGTTAAAATTAACTAAAATTAATTAATTCATCCGGTAAATTAAATGGTTGGAATGAAGTTTAACCTAATCACTCTTGGCGACAAGAATTATTTGGCAGTATTTTGCCAAATGTGGCTACCCTGGTCCGTTTTACGGACTTAACGTTCAGCCAAACAAAAAAATCGTCAAGTTTGGAGCCAATTTTTGAAATCGCGCCAAGTGGTTGGGATAAACTGCATTATTAAAGAAAATACTAGCTAAAACTTGTCGCAAATGTCTAAATATCGCATTGTTAGGCGAGTGAGAACGATTCCCAAGGTTTTAGAGTTCTAGCTTGATGGGAAGTTGGTTAAATTAGCGATCGAAAATTTGATGACACACACACACTCACACACACCAAGTGAAATTCAGAAAAACGTTTTAAAAAAACATTTTTCATCAAGACAGTGCACGAGTGCACACCTGTACGGTTTCGATGGCCAAATTCATGGGATTAAAGTTCAAATTATCACAATATCCACCGTATTTAACCCCCAATGACTTTTCTTTTATTTCCAAAACTAAAAGAAATGGCTTGGAGGACAACAGTTTTCATCGAACAAAGAAGTCATCGCCTAAACAGATGCCTATTTTGAGGACCTTCCAAAATCTTATTTTTTAGATGGCTTAAAAAATTGGAGGAACGCTTAGAAAAGTGTTTAGGGCTTAAAAAAGATTAAACTGAAGAAAAAAAAAATCTACATAAAATAATTTGTTTTTTTACTTCTAAGGACTTATTGAACAATCCCAGTAGTTTTATGTCAACGGTTATTTTCGTTTAATTGGTTCAAAAGCGCTATTAACAGCCAAGAAGCTTTTGTACTGCAATAATATGACCAAATTAAACCCATCACTTAAAAGAAATCTCCTACTTTGCTGCTACCACCCTTTTAAAGATGTAACCATTCTTGTTAAGCTTTCATAATACGACTTTTTTTTATAATTACTTCAAATGAATTCCAGAATCATAAATATCTCATTCATTTAAAAAGCGATAATCAATTTAATACATTGAGAGGGCAGAATCTTTTATTAATAAGAATAATGTGATCGATTACATTCAATAGCTTTTTTTTCTCTTGGGCGTGAGAGGGGGGAATCATAGCTTCCCTACTTACGATTCGAAAATTACGTGATATCATTTATGAACAACGATTACATTGCTCATGAAGATAAACTGTGAGAAAGTGGCCTTTTGAATATACCATTGTCTAAGTTTACCCTCACGATCGCTTTACAAAACAGCCAATAATCGTTTAAATGCAAAAGCTAAATCAGATCTTTTTTCAACGATTCTGACATCACCCATTGCAATGACAAAACGGAAACACTTGGACTATTGACCCAATACATGCGACCTGTAGGTCACTGATCGACGCCGGTGATCTTGAAAAAAAAAAAAAAAAAAAATCTTAGTCGAGGGTTATTTTGATACCGTTTTTGTTGTTTCGAAGAAACGCAGGATTCCCGATCTATTGTTTCAATTGTTCAATGACACCGTATACTCAGCCGTAGATTGGAGAAACATGCATTTCTTTTCTGTGTGACAGCTGTCTTTGTTTCTCGAAGCCTTTGTTGGGTGGGAGGACAGTGGTATGCGGACTTGGTGTAACAAGCGGACGATGGTTTGAGACGTGTCGATTGCTGGAATCGGTTTGTTATATGTGGGAGGATGTTGAAAGAACCAGACTGCGGAAGTGAGAGGGTCCAGTCTCTCTTGTTTTGCAGCGTTTTCTCTTTGTAATAGATGGAGGATTATTAAAATGTATATTTTAAGATTAACAGTGCATTGATCAAATGTTCTCAAATTGTAAAAATGCATATCCTCACGAACGATTTCAAGAAGATAAGCGTTATTGTTACAAATTTTTTTTGAGAATTACATTCAAAATAATAAGAAAAAAATCCATAAATAAAGGAAACGCCCCCAATGTCAATCCAAAGTATTCCATATAAGCAACAAAAACAAACAGATACAGTAATTTACATTTCAATAATAAAATATTTACTTTCTTAATATAAAATCCTTGGAGAATGTTTCTGTAGAAGCTAACGCTAGGATGACTGATTTTGTTGTTAAGAATGATTAATTGATTTTTGAGGGATATGGAGCCACAAAGCCTATTAGCACTAATTCGGCAATTTCAACGAAAGCTTTTTGGCGCAGTCGCAGCTCACGTTGGATTTCAAAATATATCGCTAGGAACGATGATTGATTGTTTACCAACGTCTCACTGAGAAACGACACGACGGATATTGGCGACAGACCTCGTAATAATGAGCCTCAGTCAAATGACGAGGACGACACCTGTGCAGCAATTCTCTTTCTAAACTTCCATTCCACGCCAACGGGAGGACTTGGGAACTCGATCAGATTTAACGTGTATAAATTTTAATAACTAGCCCGACAGAGATGTCTATTTTGGCCTAATTGATAAGAGCGCAGCAAAAAGTGGCCGTTCAACTTTTCTTTGGATCCAGTGGTCAAGGGTTCACGCAAAAGTCAACTCTCTCCCCCTTCACGGGTTCTAAAACATCCAACGCCGAATCTTAACTCTTTTTTTCCCCTTAAGTGTTAGTAAATTGAAAATTCATTGCAAATTAAAATAAACTGTCATTGTGTCTCATGCCTGTCACTAAAAAAAAATCAGAAAAAGCAGATTGTACAATATTAAATTAAATATATCTTGGAAATGTAAATATACCTTAAGCAAACTAAATGTAATTATTATAATTATCTAGTCAATCTTTTGAACCTAGCAGCACATATCCTTTATTTTATGGCCATTTTTTTTGTTCATGTCATTGTCTTAAAACATCAACAAGTTAGCACATATTAAAAGTTGAAATTGGCCTTGCGAATTTCATTTCAACAAGTGCTAAAATTTTTCTTTCTTTTTTCTATTGAAAAAGTAGAATTATTCAAAAGAGTATCAATTAGCGTAAAGTAAGCGTACTTCCGAGCCTCAGGCTCCACAGAGGTAATTACTAATAAGAAAGAAAATACCTTCTTCACACATTTCTAATGCATTTTTAAAACACAAGCAAAACATTCTAGGTTACAAAAATACTGCCAATATTAACAAAAATAATAATAAAGGCGATTCTGTCAAACAAATCAAATATTAAACTAAACATTATAATAAAAGCAAACGATAGATATTAATATTTTTTTTTCAGATATTAAAATAAAAGTAGACGATAAAATATGAAATTTATCTTAACAATGTAAATATATCTTACGCAAACTAAATGTAATTATTATGATCATAATAAATTATAATGTCAGTCTTTTGAGCCTAACACCATATATTCTTTATTTTATACCGACGCATTTTTGTTGGCGTCATTTTCTCAAAACAACAACATGTTAGCACATGGCAAACATAAACGAAATATTAAAATTACCCATTTTGGGATTTACCTGAAAGAAGCAAATCAAGCCATTCGCTGTGGAAAATTAACCATCTTGCCTCAACGCAAGAGGGAGCTGCTCTCCATCATAACGATATTACTTTCAATAAGCTATCTGGCACTTCTTTGTTTGTTCTTGTACAAGAGAGATGTAATTCGTTTCGGGTCGATTTAATCGGCCAAATTTATAGATGTTTCTTTATTAAATATTTTAAAATTTAACTGTGTATGGATTTAGTGAGTGTCAGTGTCCGTTACTGGAACCATTAGTTATAGATAGTTAGCTAATTGCTATTTTTTCTTCATGCGCATTTTATTATACACCAGGCAATAGTTGTATTACTTTCGGAAGATTTAGGTCACAACTAAAAAAATTTCTGGAAATTTTCATTTAGAGATACCGTACAAAAAAGCAAAAGGACATGTTAGAGTTTTTAATTACGATAAAAGATGTGGTTAACATAAGAATATGGTGAAGGGATGCAAAGAATTTAAAAAAAAAAATTAGAAGAGAATTAAATTATATTGTTGATATTTACATGGAATGTTTTAATAAACCTGGAGTTGAAGATAATATTTTGAATGCTAATGTTTTTTTTTTTTTTTGCATGTCAAACAGTTAATTTCTTTCAACATTCATCTTTTATGAAATTAAATTCACTTGTACTAATCCTTTTAAAATTTTGCAAATTAGATTTATTTAATGGTCAGGTTATTGCTACCATTAGCAGCTAAATTTTTTGTGCTAGTATTCGAAAATTTATGTGCATCTTTTTATATGAATTAAAAAATAAGCTGTTAAATTATTGTAGAAACTATCTGATAGAATATTGTAGAAACTATTCAAAATATATTATAATATTATTTTAACTAACATCTTTTTATTAAAATTAAGTGGAATTCATTCTACTTTTAATTTAATCGTTTCAAGACAGATGATGACATTTGGTTTGTTTAAAATTTTTACGGTTACAGACATAAGATATTTTCCTGAAACTGTGATATTGACATTTACTAAATATTTGATTATTCATCCAATATTTTTGATAATATATGATTTTAAATTTTAGTTTTGGATGTTTTAGAACTAAAAAAATTAATATTTCGATAAAAAAAAAAAAAGTGCAAGGGTAGATTTTTGTAAAAATTCTTTTAATATAACTTTTGAAAGTCTAGAAATAATAATGTCTGTGCTTTAATTTTTTTAAAATAATCAAGTTTACTTATCGCCAGAAAATTCATGTAGCCAAGAAGCTCAAATTTATTACCTCAATATAATAAATAAATTTTAATAATTAAATAAACATAAAATAGCCTTTCCAGCAAGAAAATGGTTGAGTGAAAAAAAAGTAAGAAGTTCTCGATACGCTATTCTAAAGAATTTCCACTACTGTCAAACATGATGTTTGCAATGAAAAGCTGTTTTTGATTAAACGTCACTTCCCTCAAAAGTGCATAAATTTTCTCTAAAGGTAATTGCGTTTAATCAAGTTAAACCATGTCAAAACTTATCTTCACCTGGCTTGTTCGTTAAATTCAATCTAATTTGTGATAAGCGTTTCTGATCAGACGATTTCTTTCATTCTTTTATTTTTTTTTTAAACAAGAACAGAACACAAAGCCTTCTTTCAGTGTTCTTCATCCGGAATCTATACTCAAAATATATTTTCTGAAGAAAAAAAAAAGAACATAAAAACAAAGAACAGAAAGTAGAATGCCTTTTTAAAGATGGAGGTGAAAGCACATAATGGGCAAGGCTCACAGCGAAAGAAAAATCACGAAGCCTAAAAGAACAAAACGGGCGTTTTTCTTCCAAGAGGTGGAAAAAGTTTTTCTAAAAGGAATAAGTAATGATTGGCGTGTTCTGGCTATCCCAGCACACTTTTCCGAAGAAGGTCGTGACACTAATAAACAACGCCTTCTCATCTCGCGCTGCAGGGATCTTCACCATTTTGCATTGCAGCCGAATTATGCAGATTCGCGACTGCTTCAGGGGCTTCAGAACCGATTGCCCAAGAGTCATTATTTCATTCGCAAAAATGGCGATGCGTTTAAGGAATTTCGCGGGAGGAACAAAAAGAAAAAGAAAAGGTTGCGTAATTGATTAGAGTATTATACAGCAGCAAGGTGAATGAGGATACGAGCGTAACGGCAAAAATGCTGTGTTTAGCTGTGTTCCAAGATGATAGTGAGAACAAAATATTCGTATCGGCGTTGGTAAAAGCGCGAAGACGGATTTCCATTGTTGTTTTTATAGTCACGATGATATCTTGAATTCGTGAACAGTAGGATATTCCAAGCAACACTGACAGCAAGAGAGCGAATATATAAGTGATTTTTACGATGGAAATTTTCGTAAATAGCAGTGTGATAGGTCTTATATGTGTGCAAATGAAATATTCTGCGGCGTAATAAAATTAAATCGAACGCATTTCGAGTCTTCTTGGACACATAACTCCGAAGGAGAAACATTCTTCTTTATTTTAGCAATATTTTTTCACATAACAATAATTTTTCCTGCAGTTTCGTTAAAAATGCATGTGTTACTTTATACAAAGAGCACATTGATTACCATCCTAATTGCAAAATAAATGTATATACTATTTATTTAATTAATGCGTTATATTGTTTCTTTAGAAAATGACTGCTTTTCTCTAATTGAAAGTAAGTTTGTCATTATCTGGAGTGAGACATCTAATTAAATGGAAATTTATCCTTTCAACAAGCAGGAATTAAGCGTTTTGAGCTCCAGTGATATATTTTGCTTACAATTTCTTTCTTTCTTTTTTTAAAAAAAATTTATTATTTGTAAGAATTCTATTTTAATTTTTTTTTCTTTGAATTCTCACTTCTTTAAGCAATTTCCAAAAAAGCAGAGTTTGTGAAACAGAACTTCAAAATATCTCAGAGAAAAGTCGCTAAACACATTTCTGATGTTCGTCAGAATCCAGCCATGTTTTTTAGCAATTGAATAGTTATTTATACGAATAGTGGGAATATATTCTTAGAACAACAGGCCATTCAACTGGTTTGAAAAATACATATAAATGGGATTTTTTTTATCTGGCATATAAATTCGGCTATTAAAGCACTGTCATATGCGCCCACGCCCTTCAAGTTAAAATTGAGATCAAAAACTTGAAAAGCAAATTCTCCCAATGTGTTTTCTTCAACTTCTTTAATATCTATTTAATTTTTTCCCACAGAACAAAACGGAGAAAAGTTTTATTCTAATATTTAAATGGAGGAAAATATAAGCAGACTGAAATTATCTTCTTTTCAGTTCAAAAATGAGGGAAAAGACAGTCCAAGGACCCTTGTTGGGATAAATTCCATCCATAATATACCACGGTTGTTATGGAGCATCAAATATCAGAATTTTTGTGTGAAAAAAATTCTGATATTTGATGTGTATCTCCATTTGCTTAAAATAATGCTTCAGATAATAAAGCATGTTGTTAAACTTTTGTATTTAATTCTTATATATATATATGCACCTAACTCTTTTTACATGATTTTGAAATAACACGGTTCACCAAAATATTTTTTACACGAATTTTTTGTTCTTACACGAATCTTCCAATTTTTTTTAATTCTAATTTTGACAGTGTAACCAGAAGACGCTTTATTCCCACACATGTATCAGTGATACATGTGACGTTTAAATATATTTTAGACTCAGTAGAAGTAAGAAATTTGATTGTTGTGGAAGCATGAGGAAAGCTTACGATTTTTGATTGTATTACAAATACTTCTTTTGGGACAAACGACCTTAAATGCTTGTTGAAATTTTTTTTTGTTAGCATGCGTCAAAGGTGGAGGTTCCGTACTACAAAAATCAGCTATGTGTTCTGAAATTATAACTCTATCAAATGCAATTGTTGGCGTAGGTTTTAACAAGGAGCAAACGGCTGATATCGAAGAATTGGTGCTAGAAAGCCCTATGGATGGGCACGATTTGATCGAATTTATGACAGTTTATAATAATAAAGAAGTCGATTATGACAGAGTCGAAGATGTTCAGCTATTAGCAGCTGATTTAATTCGCGAGGGCTTGAAATTTGCTACAAGTACAGAACGTTTTCTTATTCATCATCCTAACATAGAGCATGCATTAAAATTTTAAAGTAATCTTAAGTTTTGTATAGCAGGATATCAAAAATTATATAAGCAACTTGAGAAACCGGGGGAAAAAAAGAAAATAAAAGAGGGGGGAAACCCGCTATTAACAGACTTTGTAACAACAACAACAACAACAAAAACAATATAGGCCGTTAATAACGAACGAAATTCTTCATTTGAATCGAAGCCTAAAAGTTGTGCTACACATATTTGACACATCTACTGGAGATAGCATTTTAGATCCAGTTCGTAATAAACGTGCAAGCTTGTTATCAGGTAGCGAGGAATAGTTGTTGGTTAGTAGTTTTATTCATAATTTTATTTTTAAATTTTATATGTTGTATGTACCTATAGATTGAATTTTCACGGTACACTAATTTTAATTTGTTTTTGTAATAAAATGAATTGTTTTTGTTCTATAAGTATGTAATATAGATTTCATTTTTAATTTTTTGCACGGTTTTTTTGGGAAAATATTTAGAGTTTTTTTCATCTTATACAATTTCTTAAGGTTGTGGAGCATATCCCCAAATTTACCACATGTCGTATGTATTTTTTACACGAATTGTTTAGCAATGTTTTCTGAGGAATGTATCTACCGTGTATATAAAATGAGTTGGGTATATATATATATATATATATATAATTTTATCATGGAGAAAGACGAAGGAAAGAATGAATTATTTCTTGTATGACAATAAAAATGTTGACTATAATACACATGACAGAAAAGACAAACTAATAATTTCTAGTTTATGAAACATTACACTATCATATACGAGTAAGAGAAATTGTAGTAACAATATGTGTCACATTTTATGAATAAATAATGTTATAAAAATACGAGAGAGAGTAGGTATATATATATATATATTGGGTTGGAGGGAAAGTTCTGTCGTATTTTAAATAGGCAGGTGATTTTTCTTGTAAATAAAAAAAAACGTCTGGCTAGTGAGTCAATCGGATTTTTTTTTGTTCTTTTAGCTGCTGTATAATATAAAATGAGTCCTTTTTTTACCGTTCATCATTTACTTGTGATATTTAAAGTGAAAAACATGTCAGTAGATAAAGTGCATTTACGACACTGCATTTTGTATGAATTCCAAAAAGGAAGCAATGCATCGGTTGCATGTAAAAATTTATGTGCGGTATTTGGAAAAGATATTGTAAATGTTCATACTTGTCAAAGATTGTTTAGCAAATTTTGTTCCGGGTATCTGAGCCTCCAAGAAAGTGATCGATCTGGACGACCATCCAAGATCGATAATGATGTTTAGCGATCCATGTTGGAAAATAATCCACATTTAACAAGTCGAGAAATTGCAGAAGAGTTTGGCATTCATCATACAACTGTTGGAGATCACATTAAATCTCTTGGGTTTATGTTACAGCAAAGTGTTTGGGTTCCACATGAATTAAAGGAAAAGAATTTGTCTGATCGTGTAAGAATGTGTTCATCACATCTGATTATCACAATGTGGAGCCGTTTTTGGACAAGCTGGTTACTGGTGCAAACCAGGAACACCATCAGCAACAGTTCCAAAAACCAAGTATCCATCAACGAAAAGTACTGCTTTGTTTGTGGTGGGACAGGAAAGGTCCAGTGTACTACGAGTTGCTGAAACCGGGAAAACCATTAACGCGGATCTGTACTGCAATCAGATGGATAAATTGAATGCAGCTATCAAGGAAAAAAGGCCAGCAGTAGTGTCCAGAAAAGGAATTGTGTTCCACCACGATAATGCTCGACCGCATACTGCAATGGTAACAAAACAAAAACTAAATGCATTAGGATGGGAAATCCCAACGTATTCACCTGACACTGCACTATCTGATTATTATCTGTTCATGTCTCTGCAAAATTATCTAACGGGAAAAAAATTCAAGTCTTTTGAAAGTGTTTCTAAGGCAGTTACTGATTATTTTAACTCCAAGGACGAGAACTTCTACAAAACAGGAATTCACAGGTTACCTGAAAGATGGCAACAGGTTGTAACAAATAACGGAGCATATATAATTGATTAATATTAAACACATATTTTTATAAATGGATTCAAATATTTTCTTTAAAATACGACAGAACTTTCCCTCCAACCCAATATATATATATATATATATATATGAACACACACAATATGATACAATACCTTTTAAAAATGTGATGTACAAGTTATGATTGTGATAAAAATTGTGTGATAAAAATAATCACGAAGTATTACACGCAATATGCATGCATGCCCTTGAAAAAGAATGCTGAAGTTTCCCATTTTGCATTTTCAATTCATAAACGTAATATTTATCTTATGGAATTCTTACTTTCCTCCTAAAATTTAGTGTATTGAATTTTGTTGAAAGACGGTTATACAAACTCCCCCTTAACTCTGCTTCCCTAACGTCAAATCTGAAGTATAATAGTTAATACAATTAGAAGCCAGAGTGTAGCTATATGAAAAAGGAGAGATTTCCAAAGTTGTATGAATGAGTAAGTGTGTGAGAAGTATTGTCAACCAAGATGTTATTGCTTTGATATTGTTTTTTTCATTCTGACTTTATGTTTTTTTGAAAAACTTGTCATTATCTCCTTTCCTTATTTCCCCCTAAGACGCCACTGAGAGTCTTACCTTCTTTACTTAACTACGGGTTTTATGACCCTGAGTCACCCTAATGATCCTTTCCTTTCCCGTGGGAGTTTAACTGTCTTTGGTAATCACGGGTAACACACCTACGGGATACCCTTTGCGATCCTTCTCTATTTTCAACTCTCCTTCTTATCAACTATTTCCCCCCATTTCTTCCACCTTTCTTGTGTCTTGATCATAGTTGGCGCTGCATAGCCAGATTTGACTCTTGCGTCATTAACCCATTTTTACTCACTCACTTATTCCCCCTAAAACTTAGGGTATTGAATTTTTTGAATGCTTTAAAGGGCTTTTGAAAGAGAGAGGGGAAGAAAGGCTTCTGCTGAGCTACATTTTTTCCTCCGATTTAAAAAATATTTTTCGAAAATCGGAGAACCTGCAAATAAATTATTAAAATATAAAATTTTTGTAAAAATTTAAGGAAAATTTGACTCCGTATAAACCTTTATTATTCTTATCTTTCGGATGATTTGTACTGCATTCCACCAGAAAAAATAATCTGGATTTGAGGTGGAAAATAGAAATTATATAGATTTGGTTTAGTTTTTATTAAAGTCCCACTAGAAGCAACGCGGGGGCGATTGGCGATGGACCACGTAATTTTGAATCTTAGTCAAGTGACGAAGACAACACCTGAACTGGCTCCTCCTCTGCTAACTTCCACACCACACCAATTGAGCATCGATTGATTTAACGTGCAACAGTCCCGACTGCACGGTGAGTCTTTTGTGGCATCATGGCTCGAATCCACGACTCCACAAAACCGTCGGTCACGTGTCCGCGACCTTGACCACTAGGCTACCGTGGTCACGAATTTCCATAGGATGAGTATCATATTCACGATATCCAAATGGCAGGTAGATGGGAACCTTAAAACTCAGTTTCTTCTCGTTATTTATACAAAAGAAATACAGTGTTATTCAAAATGATTCATACGATTTTGAAATTTCATATTTTTAAAAATAAAAGAGACTTGGATGATAAATAATGTATGAATACAAAGTAAAAGTTTGGAAGTTTTATATTGTGAGTAATAGTTGGACCTCGTGTGTTCCTCATGAAGCTATTTCACGAATGTGGTTTTAGAAGTTTTCATTATGCTACCTAGAAGTTGATATTTGATGACTCGCAAATTACTTGACGTTGCACAGCTGACCACCTGAGTCACCTGATATGGCCCCATGCGATGCCTCTTTCCTTGTGGGTTTGTAAAAGATAAAAATGTACGTGCCACCATTTCCCACAAATTTATGTGAAATTAATCAACCGATTTCTGCAACTGTTCAATCAATTACCACTGACACTTTACAAGTGTTTAGCAGGTATTTAAATGTCGAATTGATATTATATGTTTAACAAAAGAAAGTTAAATCGTACACTTGTAAGAAAACTTTTGTATTTTCCATTTGCATTTATGTATTACTTATCATTCTGTGTCGTTTATTTTTGAAAATGTAGAATTCTGAAATCGTATTTATCATTCTTACAGATAGAAATGCTTAAACCTCTATATGGGAGTATTATACTCGTATGCTTAATTTGCTATGATATTCAAGATTATTCTGTAAAAGAGCTTATTTTAACTTTTTTAAGATATTACAATAGCCTTTCGTATGCTCAAAGAAAAGGAGAGAGAAAAAAAAACATAGTAGTTTATCTTAACTATATTTATTGCAGTCATCTATTGTTAGTAATGTGATCATGCAGTTCGTTGTACTGGTAAATTGTTCCGTTGACCACAAGCACAGCTACGCGACGCCGAAATGTTCCGTTTCCAGGAAGAGAGTAACGTCCAGTAAACATTTAAAAAAAATATCTCTAATACACTTGTAGAAAGAATATTTTCTGTTATGAATTTGTAGACGAGGAGGAGGGGAAATACAATTGCAAATCAAAGTTCTTAAAGCAACCTTAATTACTAATAAAAAAAATGTTCAATCCTTTCAAGATACGAAGGAGTATCATAAAATTTTAATAATTAATAAGAAAAAACCTAGGTATCTAGATGAACTTTATTCTCCTTATTAATATATCGTTAAGTACATAATGTTGCAAATTATAACGATTACTGATGATTTGTTCGGTTTCAAGAAGTCGTAGATTAAACTGATCCCGCAATATGAAGAAGCTAGAAATGTGATTTTAAGTTCCTTCATTCGAAAGTTTATAGAGCCCGATAAATCCACGATGAAATGACAGCTGTTTAAGGAAATAGTAGCCCGTCATATGACCCTGTTGTGAGACTCAAACAGGGATTTTGAGGAATTTTCAAATTGGCCACATATCTCTCACAGAAAGCCAAAAAGTGAAAATCATCACCCATGGAAGAAGTTGCCTCATTGAAGAAAGTAGAGGACATTATTCTATAAGACAGTTGAACAACCAATCAGTTGATCATGAATGATACTGATCTTAGTTACGGCAGAGTGTGTAAAATTATTCACTAAGAGCGGCACATGTGAAAGGTGTCAACATGCAGGATTCCATGGCAAATATGGATGAATCTTGGATCTATCAATATGGTCCAGATAATAAAAAGATGAGCAGGGCGTGGAAGCACAGTGACTCTCCTCCAACGAAGTTTATGTTGTTTGTGCCTTAGGATTATCGAGGAGTCACCTTGACAGATCACTTGGAGAAAGGTCAGACCGCCACTGGTGCCAATTACTGCACACTATTAAGCAAATTGTGCTATTCTTTGATAAAGAAACGCTGTGGTATGATCACCAAAGGCGTTCGTCTTCTTGTCGACAATGCACCTGCTCGTTCATCTGAAGATGCGGTTGAGGAAGGAAAGCGATGTGGCTTTGATATTTTGCCGCATCCTTCTTATTCTCCCGATCTTACCCAAGCGAATTTTTTTTTTATTTTTAGAATTCAAAAAACCATTGCAGGTTCGGAGATTTAACAACATATATGACATTATTCAAGGAGGGAGGGGGACAACGGCTTTCAAAGCAATCCGCCAAGTTCTTTAATGACGACCTTCGAAAGATCAAGAAATATTTGGAGAAATGTTTAATTCTGGATAGGATGACTATGAAGAGAATTCTTAAGAATAATAAATAACAAATAAGTTTCTATCTCGATTATTTTAGTAATAATTGAGACTTTACGATAATCCCTCCTACTATACATATGCTGCCAGTACTTTTATTAATTACTTGTATCTTTTTTGAAATTGTACTGAAATCACAGACAGATTTTTTAATCAATATTTCGAATCTACAATTATGAAAGTTTTGTTCAATTGAAATATATTTTGGGAATAGTCTTAAAGTAGTAATCAGCTCAAAATATTGCATCTACTTCAAATGGAATTTACACTGACTGAATCCTAGTTAATTTAATAAAAAAAATTATGTAAATAAATACATTTTTTACGAAATGGTTTTTCAAATATTTGTTATAATTTGAAATAGTTGACGTTATTTAAGAGATGGAACAATAGGATTGGATGCGATCTGCTGAGTTCTTCAATAATAACTTTCTTAATGTCCAGAAACGCTGGGAGAAATGTTTAACTCTGTATAAGATGACTATGTAGAGAGGTCTTAAAAATAAATAAAAATTAAGTTTCTTTCTCGATTATTTTTAGTAATAATTAAAACTCCATGATAATCTCTGGAATCACATAAATATTAAATATGTCCTGTTGTGAGGGAAATACAAATGATCATAATAATAACTATAACGTAAAAATTAGCAAATGTCCAGCTTTAAGGAAAAAACAAATTGTCATGTAAGTTATTAGATACGCAACGATTTTTCTATGCTAATTTCTCGCGTTTCTTATAACGATGAAATACGGGGCTTTAATTACTAAATAAGCGTCTAAACAATTGAGTTTTATAAAGGCAAGCTAAAAGTTATGCTGTAATAAATTATTTCTGTTTGACGAACCAATTATTCTGCTGTTTTGGCGTCACCAATTAATAAGTGGCTCAAAACGCTTTTGCAGAGAGACAGAACTTTTCTTTAACAACCCGTCGATTTAAAGAACGAAAGTTCGAACGAATAATTAATAAACCAATCGTAAACCAGATCACATTCTTTTAATCCAATTAGCCGATAATGAAACAAAAGACTGGATATACTCTCTCAGATCGAACGAAAAATCTGAACTCATTAAAAGCCTCGAAGTTGCCGGAAGTGCTTCAGGTTCCAAAAATGTAAGGGAAAATGGAACCTAACATCGCTTTATCCGATAAGGGTAAGAAAAAAGAATACGAAAACAATACACATAACCGCTAGACCAAGTCACGCGAACACGATTTCAAGAAATGTTCGGTTTTAAAAGTCATACACATCATCGGAAGAACATCACATTCGTTAGACGAAAGTTCGCCTCTAAGTATATAATCCGCGCACTCGGTTTATGAGAAAGGGAATCTGATTTTAATTGCCCCCCTAGGCAGTGGATTGGTTGATATTTCGAAGTTTACCGTTTGATCTTCAATCACGTTACATTTCTCAATTTTTTTTTCTTCGAAATTCGTGAACGGGGAAATATGCGTGGCTTGAGTTTTCTAACCATTGCAGTTCACTTCGTGTCTTTTTTTTTTTTAGTTTGTGAAGCAAAAAGAAATTAATAGACTAAGTTACCCCAAATATGAACAATTTATGAAATGAATTGTGACCAAATACTTCTACGCTTGATTTTGATTTGTAATCAGAACGTAGAATGGCTTCATGACTATATTACTAGTATCGCGCGAGAGAATGATATTTGAAAATATATTCTCTTATACAAGTAGAATATCGTACAGTCAGTAATAGATTTCTGTTTTTGACAGCTATTAAAACATATTATTTTTTATGTAAGATCTTATTTACATATAAATAAAATATCAACGGAACACTTTAGATATAAAATTAATAACGATATTAATACAGCGTAGTAAATACTTTAAAGTGTTTTTTAAAAAATATTATCGAACGAATTTAACCGAAATTTTTATGAGATAAAAGTTTAAAAATGCATTTTCTCTATTGTGCGGGAGTTTTAGTGATATGACGGTACGTCATTAGTAGTTATTTTTTATATTGAGATTCTGTTTATTATCATCTAAGAAAAGGAAAAATTAAAAAATGACAATTTACTGGGGAGTTAATGTTCAGCAATTTCTCTTAAACTTAATGTGTGAAAAAAGTATGCTGCAGGATGAAAATCTCATGAAAATTTAGCCAAACTTTTAAAATCTGCAATTCTTTCTTGAAATTAAAAAAATATTCAGAAATTCGTATATTATTTAGAAAACATTTTTGAACGCCCAGGAATTCATATACTTCAAAGAATAATTCCTATCAGATACAGGATGTTTATTTTCAACCAAAGAAATTTTTATTAATTAAAAATTGTTATGAAAAATAAAGTATGAGATTATACATATATCTGATAAAACCATATTATCACCTTCTTTTTAACTTATTTTTAAACGGCCAATGATCGTGTAAAAATAGTTTGATATTATGCAGAGTTCATACGTCTCGAAATTTAGTATAAATCACTTAATCATCAGATAACTAAAGGCTGGCCAAACCATTTCTGATCCTCCTCCCATTTGTCAACAGAAATATTCTTTCAGTGTCGTCCTCAAGTCTTGCCAGTAGTCATCGGGACCGTCAAGGTTAAATTTCTTTTCATCGCAAAATATAGTTTGTTTCAGATCATCTTCCCATGACATTTTTAACCCATTTCAGTCTTTCTTCTCGATGTCTCAATAAATTGGGTGTTTTGATTTTCATAAATTTTGATTTATGCCTAAGTCAAACTGTAAAATGTGAAGTTTTTTTGCTGAAGAGTTTCGAAGTTTTACAAGTCGAAAACTCTTTTTCAGTTGATATCGAAAAGTTTATAGATCATACCGTGCTGTCAAAATCCTTTTTCTTCCAGCTCTTTTCATTTTGTTTGAATCATGTTTTCTGTTTATGGCATTGTGAATGGTAGTTTTAAAACGCATCATTAACTTAGCTATTTCTCTCTTTCAGATTTACCAGTACTCTTATAAAATAAAAGTGTTCTCACTTCGCCCTCAAATAACTCTTCACCCCGCGGCACATTTAAATAAATCTTAAATAAATCAACACCTGCTCCTTTACTTCTCAGGTTATGTAGTCATTAAATATTAAAGCAAGTGCGTTTTATAATGATTCTGATGTAGCATATAATAAGTTAGTTAAGTTAGTTTTCTCAGGTGGTCTTATAATTCCTTAACTAACACCTTATTCAGCTTTTAGAAAATGAGTAGATGTTGATAAAATTTAGATTAATTTCTAAAGTAGTAATAGACACGGAAAGTGTTTCCCCGTTCATTTTAAATTTACAAGCTTTAATTTGCATATTATGTCTTCTTCAGAAAAGCACAATTTCGTTAGTGGTCATAAAAGTTTTTAATGCACACACACACACACACACACACACATACATGGCCATACACACACACAATGTTTGTTAATACGTATACACAATGGCATGTTACTGCCATATGGCTTTATACACACAAAGAAGTACAGCCATACACACACAGCACAATAAGGTTAAGCACACACATGTATAATAATACGCGAGCCACATAGGAGTAGTATATATATAACACAAATATACAAATACTTTAATCATAAACAAGTTAGGAAATAGTTTCATTAAATAAAAAATAATACATAGTTAAAGAAATCATTTTGATGCCATTGAGTAAAAAAATATATACACCAATCCATATAAATATGCAAATAAAACATTGTAAGCAAAGAAAAATGAATATAAATAAGTATTCAAATTTAACTATAAAAGAAAAACATTATTTACTATAGAAATTTCAAAAAAAAAAAAGGAATTAAACAAAAATTTAATTGATAACTGCCAAAATTATCAAAAAAAAAAAAAACAAAAAAAAGGTAAATTGAAAAACCTACCATTAATGAAAGGCAAAAGAATGGAGTGTTATCTAATTAATGTTGTAACAGGTTGCAAACTGTTAGGCTAGGTTATTCCCATCAATATTATATAATTAAAGAAAATGGGTATAAAACCAAAGATACAACTGAATAGAGATCAACAACAAACTCATTATAAAATCATTTAAGGAGAAAATAACCAATCAACCCCAGAGAAATCCAAACATATAAAAATGTATTACTGAAAAAAAGAATCACGATTATTATACAATAACATTTAATTATACCACAATATAAAAAAAAAACTAAAATAATCATAGCAATAAGTGAAGTCATTGAACAAACATGGCGAAAAAATTACCCACTCTATAAACGAAATGATTAGGCAAAAGATAGCAACACCATCTACCAAATAAGGTTAGAACTAAATAAAAACGTGAATATAAATACAAACATTGCAAAAAACGAAAAGTTCTTAATGAACGAAACAGTAACAAAGAAGAAATAATTAAGAACAAAAGTAAATACATTTAAAAATAAATATTAAAAATAATCAAACATTAAAATATTTAAAAACAAAATAAATTAAAGTTTTTAAAAAAGGTATGAAAATAAAATTCTTAATTAAAATATATTTTAAAATTAAAAAAGCAAATTTTTATTTTATAAATCTTTTTTTTTATATATTTTCTATATTTTAAATTTGTTTTTAAAAATTAATAGGTAATCAACCTTTGTACATGTTTTTAGAAATTATTTAAGAATATTCTTCCTGATATTCTCATCTCTCCTCTCTTTTCCCTAAAGGTGTTAAATGGACTAATTCTATTCGCATCTAAGATTTTTGTTGATTCTACCCCTAACCCCCTATATTTCTGACTGCGATTCTTGTAATGATTTTCGCGTGATTGATGTCTTCGTCTTCTCAAACTGTTTGATATTAGTTTGTTTTAAGCACTACGTACTCTGTCAGTGACTATTCCCGAAGAATTTTGTTGGACTTTTAATTTCTCTATCTCTTCTAGAATTGACGTTAACTTTAGAGTATTTTAATTTTGCTCACAAATTCAGCTGTTTAGTTTGAGTAAAAAGTACTATCGTCTATTCCTTTTTTGACCAATAACGCAATTAGTAATTCAATTTAAGTGTATAACGGCAGCCCTTCATTCTTTTACTCCACAAGCAATATGAAGTTCAATTAAATAGTCTGTAAAGTCCCAAATTCAACTGGAGAGACATCAGAAAAAAGACAACACAGTTTATCAACTATCTTCTCAGAACATATAAAGTCGCTCTCTCTCGAATTTCTCAACTCGCTTAAACCCAATCTAATAATTAAACAATAAAGTCTTAGCCTACCAACTTGCACCGAGTGAGACACTTTTTGAATTCAGCAGATTTGACTCCTATTACTCTAACCAGTAGTATCTTTTAATCAATTTTACCACAACCAATCTATTTCAATTATTCACTCCAATTTACAAATATATACCACCCTGTCGTTATCATCTATCTTTCCTCTTGTTCAATTCATTTCTATTTCTTTTAAATATTACAATCCCTAATTTAATGCATGACACTTCCTATCTTCATTCAATTTACCTACTCGCGTTTTATTTTGGATGTGAGGAATTTTAAGCAATTCAAATTACAAGAAGTCCCCAAGGTTAGTAAACAGAAAATCGCGAATAGCTCAACGTCACAGCATAACAGTTCTTTAGAGGGTTTGTTGTTAGCTTTTTTGAGTTTAATTTTGGTGCGAAATTCACACTTCAATTATTACTCACACTTTGTACAAAATTGCAATGAAGTTCATTTCTTTACGTGATAACAAGCATTTCATTTCTAGAAGAAAATATATTTATGGGCCTATAATATCCATACGAATCATAAATTTGCTACATATTGTGTTTAAAATATACATTTTGATATTAATATTATTATGATCAAGGAATATTTCAAAATAGAAATAATCTTGTGGAGATATTCTGCTGAGTCCTGAATTTCTAATCGAAGTTCTATTTACATCTATTTGAGGACAATTTTTCGAAAAATATGTGCAATTCATTCACGTTTCCATTATATTAATCCATTACTCTTATTAGGGCAGTCAACACTGAAATGTCCATATACGTTACAATTGTGGCAGAAAATACCATTTCTTCTAAAATTCGATTGTTCATGTCTAGAATTAAATTTATTTTCACGAGCTTTAGTTTTAAAATTCGTTAAAATGTATTATATTTAACGATAATATCTTTTCGTCAAATGATCTATAATTATTTTTTGGTAATTTCTCTAATAGAAAAAAATTATAAACTTACAGTTTTTCTCCAAGGTCCTTTTCTCGTATGTGTTTAGATCCTTGAAATACATTGTTGCTAACGAAATAAATAATGCCCTGAATTATGTAATCAATTTCGGATGAATGCTCGATGTGACTGCGACTAGCTACTTTCTATAAGGAAAAAAAAAAAAAAAACGACCCATCAAGAAGGAGTTGTCCAATGGAGACAAAAATTGGCGAATACAGGAGGCGCACCGATGACAAAACTCGACACTGTATAAGAAACATTGCTTACATTTTCCACATGCATTACTGGATTGAAGAATGAACATATAAAAATTTAAATCTGTCCACATAGTACAGAAATGTCAACAGGAAAACAGGAAAAGAAATGCAAATTTCTTAAATTTTTGTTTACAAATATTATTAAATAAATTTAAAATGTATGTGTAAAAGTATGCTTGTATTATTACTTTCTTATTGTCTTAGCCTACAACAATTTCTTAATGAAATCCTTTTGCATTTTTGCTGAAGAAGTGTGGTTTGTTGACAAACTGAGTCACACTTGTTCGCATGTCTAACTGAAACAGCTAACCTTATTTTATTTATTTATTATATATATATTATTTATCATTTAAATTAATTATTCACCTTCCTTTTAAAATTACGACTTTCATCTATAGAAATCATTTAAACGAGACATACATTCCTTTAAATACAAAACACCTTTTTAAAACTTAAATAGTATAATTGACTATTAAACATTCAAAAAAATTTCCTTTTTCATTCATTACATAACACGTTGTTGATTTTCATTTTAAAGCCAAATTATATAACATTTCTTATCTCAATATAAAATGTTCATTCAAAACAATATATTATTTATCATTTCTCAATTAAGTAATGTAAAACAATATGTTTCATTCAAATCAAATTTGTAAATATTCACTTCAAAACACTGTTTATATTCATTTCAAACTAAATAACGATAATTTCAAATCAACATAGAATTCATTCAAATCAAATTTGTAAATATTCACTTCAAAACACTGTTTATATTCATTTCAAACTAAATAACGATAATTTCAAATCAACATAGAATTCATCCAAATTAAAGTACGTAAAATCAAAAATATTTCTTATTATATTTATTTTAAAAACCCACCACGCATTTCTAAATAAACATTGTAATAATCGTCTTAATAAAGTACAAATATCAAAATTGAATCATATTCATTTGTATATCACACATTATCAATTTTCTGGGTTTTTGTTTACCTTGTAACAATAACATTACAATTTATATTTTCTAAAATTCAAAACAAATGTTACACTAAAAAGATTCTGAAATATTAAATATACACAAACTTCTTGTTTAACCACACACATCAATTTAAATGTTATTATTCACATATTGCACAAGCTTTAAAATCAATTTAGAACTAATTTCAAAAAATTTTCACTTATGCATAATATATCACAACTTCCAAAAATCAATTTCGAATTCAATTAAAAAATATTTCACCTATGTATTATATAATATATTTTTTATAGATGAAACTTTTAGAAACCACACTTTTTTAAAACAAAATAATTCCAAAACTTTTGTAATATACATTACACATGTTGTAATATTTTTCAAAACTCTTTCAATCCATTTAATTAAATTTCAAAATATGTCAACTATTAATTTCATAACAATTAAGAATCAAAATTAAACCGATAACAATTTTAATTAAACAAAGCATCAGGTAGTTCCTTATCAAAATTGCTATTTTAAATCAATGTACCAACTTACAAAATCAAAATCAAAATTTGTAATCATATTTCATATAAAATTGCACAAATGTTCATAATTTCAATATTGATATATCTTCATTCCATTAGCTAAGTAAGTATGTGAAAAATTATAAAATATCAATAAAGTAATGAAGACATTTTAATTTTACTATATAGGAAACTGTAAGTGAAACAAAACACCATAGTGCCTTCTTTCTAAAATTTTTACTGTATTAAAATTCAAATCAGAATCAAGTAGGAAATTTTTATAATATAAAAGTATATGATATTTAACTCACAAAACATTTTGCTTAGTAGAAAAATAATGCATAGAATTACTTACTAAAGTTCAATGCATTAATTTAGATAGTATTAAAAACGTATATTCTATTCAGAAAGCAGTAGATAAATCAATCCCAGTTGAAATGCAGATGTTATAGTTCAGTTCAAGTGTTACATGATAGTAGAAGAAATAATTCGAAAACAAACATGATGAAGGCAGAAACCTGATCCTAGTATTATGTTGAGCTGACACATTCGTCGACAATTTAAATGTAAGAAATTAAATGTTTGTTCAACATTAATGAAACAGTCTGATACGTGGCCGAAAATTTTTTTTTATTGATTATAGTGGACTTTAGTTGGGCTTCGGCCACCAAGGCCGAACTCTTTACTTTTGAATTAGGGAATGGGATAGAATATATAATTAAATTATTATTAAGAGAAATTATTAAATAAAGTTGAATCATTACACACACACACACACACACACACACATATATATATGTGTGTATAACATCTTCATAAAATAAAAAGTTAAACGTGTGTATCAATTGAACTGCCAGCGAATAATTTAGTAAAATCAAAAATTAGAAGGAAATATGAATAGTAATGACTTTTATTAGTTGTGCAGTACTAGAATATTTCTCTTTGAAAAATATAACTACTTTCATACATCGAATTTCTGTCATCGTTATTTAAACTCAAAATCTCAAAAATTGTTCAGTAATATAAAATTGACAGCTGATAGAATGCAGTATTTTTAATTTCTGGTTTGAATTTCAAGCTTTTGGAAACTTATTTGCATTATTTGAATTGATATAGGAAGGAAAAGTCTGCTTTAAAACAGTGTATAATCTGGTGTTACACGATAATTTAAATTATATATACGAGTAAGAGCATTGACGGAATGAATTAATATATAATTTAAGGTATTTTGTTCTCAAAAATATTTCATATTTCATTAATATATAATTGTAAAATACATAATTTCTGTTTGTTACAGAAAGAAAAAAAATATTTTGCATCTTGTAGGTATAATAGACTACATGTTCAGTACACAGTGTGGCTATTAAATAACGAGACTGACGCTACTACAGAAGAAGTACATTGGCTCCAAACGCCAGCGACCGACAGTTGTTTAGTGTGAAGCCTTCTCTTTCGAATGCTGTGCCACTCGGTTCTGTAAGCAAATCCGTATAGTCGCTGCCTTCGATCGCATTAGAGTTATTATTATTATTTTTTTTGTTTCGCCAGAAAAATGAGAAGTGGCAATGAAATGTTGTGAAATTTCACATGAATCTTGGAAAACCCGTTACTGAAACTTATAATTTATCAGAAGAAGTGTATGGAAATGAATATTTATCACGTGCACGTGTTTTTGAGTGGTTTAAGTGTTTTCAAGATGGCTGAATAGACGTTGAACATGATTCACTCCCGAACGGATGACAATATTGAACTATAGTTCGATCTGACCGTCGGTTAAATATTCGTGCGATTGCTGAGACTGTAGGAATTGACAAATAATACACAAGGGAAATTTTTTCACATGAAATGTTGCTGGGATGGAGGAGAAGTGCATATTGAAGGTGATGATAAGTAAATATGTATGGCATCAAAATAAGATTTTTTACAGCGTCAGTCCCGTTATTTAATAGCTACACATCGAAATATTCGTTGCATTTCAGTATGCATTTTCATGAATAAAAACAGTATTTATATTTAGTTTACAGATTTTACAAGCCGGGAGTATAAGTTTGTCGCAAAGTAACTGTGACAAATTTAATCGCATCTTATTAAAATCAATTCAAATTTTTATTTAAAAATATTGTTCCTTATAAAGATATTTCATTAATTTTCTGATATAGTCTAAATTTGCACCAAATTTTATTTTTCTAACATTTATTTAAATAGCTTGGGAATTTTTCTATTTTAAAAAAAAATCCTTTCTCTTGAGTAAAACTGTAATATTTTTTTATGCAGCAAACGATTAAGAAAATAAAAGATCATATTCTAGCAAACGATATCACAAAATAATTTTATTTTCGCTTTTCATACTTTTATTTACAAGATATATAATTAAAAAATCTTACTCACAAAACATTTTTATTCAAGATGTGGCAACTGTGACATTTGCTTGAAAAAGTATAATAGAATATATTTAAATGTGAGATAGAATTATGAATCGAAAGTGGAGAGCTTGAAGAATAGAAAATGAAGTATTATTTTCAGCGTAATGTCAATTTCACTAACAAAAATAAATATTTTGAGTTGATATTTTTATAGAACATCTTTATGAGACGTATATTACATTCTATATATAAAATTTGAAACTTAATGAATATATTATGAGTTTGAAATTGTGCGAATTAAATTCACACACACACAAATTTGACGTAAATGATGCAGTTTTCAGTTAATAATTGAAACAAAAGTAATGTTTTTAAGATAACTTTTAAAAAATTGAATTTTTAAATTTTTTTATTGCTATTCAGTCTTCAATATTTCAAATTGTTTTTATTCTGAACTTTAAAGATTTCGCAAGCAATTTAGAACTTCAGTTGAGAACCGGACGTGCAGTTTAGCAGAATAGTTCAATGTCATTGTCAAAGACATGCATGTCCTTCGTCATTATAAGTAAAAAAAGAAAATTATCTTTTTACACGCTACTTTGAAATAATACTAAAGATTTCAAAGTGTTTCCTCAATCAGCCTGTAAAACTAAATTAAATTTATTTTTATCATTGCAATTATTTGTAAATGAAATATTTAGACATTTTTAAGTTGCTTTAACAAAATCTTGTAATATAAGGTACCTAACCAGATTAGAAGATGAAACACAGATTGAATGATACTTACACATTCTCTTCAGTTTAATTTTAGTACAGATGGATAGGGAAAATATATAAAATGAATATTTTTGTTTGTTTGGGGGACAGAATATGTTTCAAAAATTAATATATGAAACGAAATATATGAGTTTTTATTGCTGATATAAAAATATAACATATATATATTTACACGTTGTACTATACAATAAAATACTCGATAAAATTAAGTTGAAGATATAGTTTGCTGTTCCCAAAACTGAAAGTTATTAAGGGAATAAGAATTATATGAATTTTCTGAAGATTTATTAAGTAAGCTTCAAAAGTCAAGTATTAAACGAAATATTTTAATATTCTGTAATAATTATTAAGGTAAGCAAAGTAAAATTTACATCCCCATTTTACATTTGACTTTCAATGTACTGATATTCTTAAGCAAATATTCTAAACTTTATTAAATAGAATGAATTTAATATGGATGATATCATAATCATGAAATATTACGCAAATCTGACAAAAAGCAACCCAAGCACTTGACTTAGATATAAGAGTAAAAAATTGTTATTCTTTTTGTTGTCCTTTTCAAAGAGGTTTCTTAAAGGAACTTTCAATTAATTTTTTTGTTTTAATAGAATTGTAGGATTATGTTACACATATTCTCTTATTTCCCAGTTTCTTTGCTTTGTTTTTCAGTTTCAACGGTAATAACTAAGGTTTCAACTGCAATTTTGTTTTTTTATTCACGCTTTTATAGTTTTAGTGACGATACTATAAAATTGTACAAAAAAAGATTTTTGCAGGTTATAGCGTAGAGAAATAAATAAAACAATTCGCAACAACTTCAGAATTCCATTAAAATAAATAGAGCATGTTGTTTAAACACCTATAATACATAATAAAATTATAATAATCTGGTACTTCAATGTAAGTCCTTTCGTTTAAATATTTGAAAAACTATATTCTTTGGAGGAAATTTAAATTTCAATGTCTTAAAGGAAAATTTTTAGAGGAAATACTGCATTAGAAATACACTTAAATGTCTGATTTCTTATTGTTCTTTTAAGTGTATGATGCAATGCACGAAGTAAAATCGTTTGCACGGTTCTTGTCGGAATTATTTTTATCTTTCTTTGAAAGTCAGCCTTTCTTTTAAAGTTCCGATAGCATTTTGACCTTGGTTAGAAAGCGTACGATTGAAGAAAACTATAGGCATTTAATTTACAGTTCCTCACAATGAGTATAACATTCAATTTGTTGTAAGCTTTAAAAAAACAAGCTCCTTTTAAAAGATATTTTATTATTTACTAAATTAACTTTTCAACAATGTGAAACGTGCATCACTCGTCATCATACATTTATTTTTCTTTGTTATTTTGAATTAATGCATAAAACCAACAAAACAAAGAATAAAAAGTTGTTTTTTTTATAATTTTTAACTTTACATATTCCAGCTTCGAAAGCATGCTTCTCTCTTCGATAGTTAACAGTAAAACAGAAACAAAATTTTTTTTTACAATTACACAAATGCATTCAAAAACGGATACCTAAGAAAATCAAATCAAGTTTTATGTGCTATTAAGATTCATATTTATATATAGTTTTAAAATTTTGAACATTAACAATACATTTATTTTTTGTTCAAGCATTTTTAATGTAATCGTACCTATTATTTGATTTTGAAACAAATGAGAGCCTCTGAGCTTCCCTGCATCACACTATTTTACAAATCAAAGGTCTCATTAGACGCTAGCACCCATTCCGACGATATTCACGTGCACTATGATTGCATTAGATATTTTTTGTGGCAGATCAATTCAATATCTATAGTAGTGATCCTAATAAAATACTATTAAAAAAAGATGATTAAATATTTAATAGGTTTCAGTCAAAGATAAAATAAAAAGAGGGATGACTATCGATTATTGAAATAAAAACTAAACCACTTGTGTTGAAAATTAAGTTCAGAATAATGTAATACTTCTGGGCCGAAAGTCATTTTACGGTTTAAGAGGTGTATAGCTTTTGTGAAAATTTTTATATTTTGAGTTTGTTTTCAAAATACCATTACAAAAGTCTCTATTTTTTTGTTGTTACGGCTAGATGGAGCATCACAGGAAAAAAAAAAATCAGGAAATATAACCAACTTTCTTTCTAATCGAGATATTGACCAGCATTTTCGAGAACTTTCTTTTTGTCACTAAAGTTACCAAGTTTCTCACCAAATCTTCGAAAGGGTTGCCAATAAATGTCTATTTTCATTTATAGCTGTAGCGTTGCATAGAAGTGTCATCGCAGGTTCGTAACAATATGAATATTAACTTATTTAAAATTAGGTTTTAATTGGATTGGATCTTAAATTAATTTGGATTTTAACAATGGAAAAATACACGACTGAGAAACATGTAAAAATTATCCAAATAAATTACTGGGCAAATAAAGGTTGAACTCAAAGGGCATGTATGCGTTTTTTTTTTTTTTTTTTTTTTTTTTCTTTTTTCATTTCAGAAGGTCTATTTCTTTTATCTTCACTTTTGTCGAACTTTGGACTCCTTTGAAGAAAATTTGAATGTAGTGGCGATACACTACTAAAGATATTATGGGGCCATAGAATAAGCCAGAATATATTTACGTGCTGATGAGAATTTTGGAGAAATAATCAATTCCGGGGACTCAGACTTTCATTGAACTCCAGGTTCCCCTAATTTCTCAGCACAATTTTTTTTCTTAGGGGATATTTTGTATTTTATATTTTCATCAATAAGTCTAAGACTCTTACGAATATTTGTCAAGAAATTTAAAGGATACAACAAGATATACGGTAAGCTATTATGAAATATGTGATGGGGAGACCACATTTACGAGCTGGATAATGGTGCTCACCTAAAAAATATTGTGAGTTTCTTCTATGCCTAATTAAAAAATTTCCCATCTATTGTATAACATCATATTAACAAATACATATATCTATTATAAATATTAAAATTATATTCATTTAAATCAGGAAAATGAATTTTGACGCACCCTGTATGAATAATTCCAGCACTAGCCAGAATTTTAAGTCAACACTGCGCTGGAATGGAATAAAACTTTGTACTATGATTAAAATAAAAATCACACAAGCGAAAGTTATTAAATTTTACTCCAACCTTTCTTAACAACCACAAACACAATAACAACAAAAAATATAGTTTCTTTTCTCACTCTCTTAGAATATCTTGATCCTCTTTCATTTTGAAAATTTTTTTGAGGTGGTAAGAATCAAACTCGTAAAAATAAATAAACGAATAAAATGAAATATTCGAATGATATACAATGATGTATTACTCAAGATACTAGAATAGACCGCGGTAGCCAAATGGTGACAGTCGCGACTGTGATTGTTTATATTGTAGATTCGAGTCTTTTGCCTTTCAATTTTTTTATTTAAATTCAATCCAGTAAAAGATCTAAGAGCAATTCTTCATTGTTATAATATATATTTGAAAATTAAACTAATTATTAGTGAAAGCAGGCATTTATAGTTACACAAACAAACTATTGTTCTACTTTTCTATCCTATATAAAAATTATAATATAATTAAAATTATTGTATGGAAGACTTCATATATTTATGATCTGTAGAATTAATTTTTAAAGGTTAAATATTTTTATATTTATTAGAATTTTAATGAATAATAATGTTCAATTCATTTTTCTTCTTTTATATTTCCGAAAACTGGAGCGAAAGTTTCATTGAGATAATTTATTCATTGTTCCAATTCCATTATGTTGTTTGTGTTAAATTTTAACGCATTTATAATACAATGTGCATTTCAGTAAACTAAGAATCCTAAACTGTGCAACAATTTTCCGAATTCCAATTACATTTTACAATCACAAGGTTTAGAAAATGAGAATCCTAAACTGTACAACAATTTTCCGAATTCCAATTACAGTTTATAATCACAAGTCTTAGAAAATGAGAATCCTAAACTGTACAATAATTTTCCGAATTCCAATTACAGTTTATTATCACAAGGTTTAGAAAATGAGTTGCTCCAAGCACACAGATAATTCAAAATTGTAAGCAGTAATTTTTAAAAATTTAATTGTTTTAAACAATAAGCTGACATTATGGAAACGATTTCAAAGATTTATGTGGCTAGAAAGAATTCCTATCACTGATTCACAAGATTCAGAAGGTTAAAAATCTTAAGCTTACATAATTATTAAGATGACATTTGATATTTTCAAGATAATTTTGTTGAAGAATAAGAAATAAAACTCGATTATAACTTAAAAGTAGAATAGAAAACACAGATGCACTACTTACGTGAGATTAAACTATCTGAAAATGTAAACATGATCATCAAATTATTTTTAAAGAAAATTCTTTAATGTTTGTAGTTAAATTGGTCCGGAATTAAAAACCTCATTACAGTTAAAGTATTATAAATTTGAAGTAAATCAGAAAGGGCTTTTTTTCACTCTTATCTAATGAATACCAAACGTTTCTTAAATATTACATGACAAATTTCTTCAATGAGGATGGATTTTCTTTCATGGTACAGTGATTTCAATTTATAAAAGTCATAAAGAATAATAAATACTTTATATTGACGAAATTATCTGTCAAATTATGATTATTACCTTTAATGGAATTTGAAAATGTTTTTTTCTCCATCTATAAATTTAAACAAATGAAATTAATACAAACTAAAAACGTTAAAAATATACTATTTAAATATTAAAATATAATCGACCTATTTGTTCTAATGTCGCTTGTTTAAGCAGAGACTATTAAGTATAATTATTTATTTCAATATATTTTGGTAGAAAATAGTACATTTATATTAAATGTTATTTGATTCGAAAGCAATTGCATGCTATCAACACCAAACTAGTAGTATCTCAAATTTCACTATCTTACTTTCGCAAATTTCTTTTTAATGAATAATTTTAAGAATTTTGATCCTGCTCTAAACTTTCTCTTGCATACCTAGATTCACCGATTGTTAAATGGGTACGTAATCCTCCCGCGGATTATAGTAACAATACTCTTACAGTAAATGTTGGATAAATCAGATAATTAGTTCCAATAAATAATCGTTTTTTCCCTCTCTTATGAATATCGTGCCCAATATTTAACTTCTTTTGGGAAATAACTTGTGCTAATACAATTTAAGATAATATTATTCAACTTAATTCTTATATTTCTCGGTTGGCTTTAAGGAGAATCTGTTACATGTGAGTAACTTTTTAAAATTAGACATTTATAAAATAAGACATTTTTTTATTTTAATTATTTTGAAAAGTTTTCATTCTCTATATTAGATCACGCATAAAATATTCATTTCAAGAAGAAGAAAAAATTAATTTTGAAACAAACGATTATTTTAAACTTAAATTTTTTCTCAAAAAATTTCAATATTTTAAAATTCCAACCACTACTATAAATTTTAATAGTTTTAAAAATAATTTTTTTTCATCAATTTCTCAGAAGAGTTTCTCACAATTCTGCGCATGGGTTTGATTATATTATTGTTATTTACAGTTATGTATTTTTTTCCTAGCAGACACAACGGAAAACAGTAAAAAAAAAAAAAAAAAAAAAAAAAAAAAAAAACCAGCTATATCTAATTTTGCAGATCTTTAAAACGTAGCTATTTATCTAAATTCTTATTCAATGCACATAATTATCAAACATATAAAAACAACCAGAAAAAATTCTAAACTTTATACTTATTACGAGAGAAGTCTTAGCATTTTAATTACATAGTCGTCTCGAAATATAAAAATAAAAAGTTGAGAAAAGGCAGTTCAAACTTTGAAGGTCAATGAAACAACTTAGCACATATTAAAGAAAATTTTAAAAACTGGCTAAATAGTATAGCTATAGAGCTATGGAATTTCGTACACATACTTAAAAAGTCATACAATTAAAGCAAGTAAAAAAATTATTTTCGATATTTTGGTCATTTTTAGGGTGTTGCGTCTCTTAAATAATGAGAAATAGTGAATCATACGCTTTTAAAAATTTTAAAATATTAGCGTTTGTATCCTGACAAGTTATACTGATATTTGCGGTTATGCTTGCTTTTGATTGCCATTCAAGTTTTCCTAAATACCAACCATTCTTCGAGAAGTGATGGTTTGCGCACGCAGATCATTACCCCACGAAATGCGCGTTTAGGACTTCAGGCACGCTGACTTGTCAAGAGGGAAAGTTCGACTCAATTAAGCGATACGCATGAGTTGCCAAGCAACGAAAAGTGACTGGGAGGTATGGCAAGTCTCATTAGTTTTCCTGTGACTAATCTAGGTGTATTTAAACACTTAGTTCGGTGACCAACCAGAGAGGGCCCGAAAATGAAACAATCCTTTGGGATTGTCAGATGAAGATGTTGATCAGATGTGTTTATCAGTGGAAAGAAAACAACAGGAGAGAGTATATTTATCACTTTCCTAGCGGAAAGAACAGGATTTCTTTTGACCAGGATTTGTAAAAATTGTGTGCATCATCGTAAAGAGGATTTCGAAGATTAGTAATTGATATGATATTTTTTTTTTTTAAAAAAAAGGAGAGATTAAGGAAATGTAGTTCCGGGAGAATAATGAGACGGAAAACTTTATTACACACAAAAAAAAATATCGTTATTAAACTTCAACCTTGAAAATAATACCGGTAAAAATCGAGCTCTTCAAACATGGTTTTCTTTCAAACTTCACATAACATAATGTTTTTATACCTTAAATTTTAAGTAACATCTGCCTGTCTTGAAGATGGGGGCAATGTTACGAACATGAATTGATGCTTCACTGCAACGCTTCTCTTTTGAGGAAAAGATTTTTTCAGAGAGAGTTTGAGCAATGAGATCTCTTCATCTTGGAGACGAATTTAGCGACCATTTGGCGACTTGGCGAAAAACTTGGCGTAAAATTTAATTCTTTAAATAATTAGTTATAATCAATTAATTTTTATTAATTATAATTCAATTATCGTATTGGCATCCAAAACATTCTTGTACAGAAAATCTCAGTTTATTTGAGCTCTTTAAAATGTGAGAAAAAAGCCTTTAAAGTGTTGATCCAGGCATTCGATGTGAGTTGAAAAAAATTCATTAATTATAATAATTAGTATTCAGCTAAAAATGTTTTAATACTTTCAGCATTACGTGAATATTTTCAGATCTCGGAAGACTGAAATTATACGGCCTAATTGATTCCCATGACACTTTTTGATGAAACCAGGATTTCGTATTTCATCTGCAACGAAGATAGCAACGTTAACCGCCAGGTAACCACGACCGCTTGTAGGTTGGTATTAGGTGTATGAAAAAAAAAGCATAGGCTGATTTCATAAAATTATCTACCCTTTTCCTACAATTAACTTTTATTTTATCGTCGACCCTTCATTACTAAAATATATACAAATATCACGAATAATATTTAATTTTTTTTTAACATTAATTAAATATTACGAATACATGGCCAAAATGAAAAGTCCTCTTTTCATATGAATAAGATTGTGTATTGATTCTATTGGAGAGAGCGTTACGTACTGATAAACCCGGCTTTGGTCCCAAGGCCGAAGCGGAAGACCATATGGAGATTACAGCAGAGGTAAGAAGAGAGGAGAGAATAAGAGTGAGAATTTCGTTGTGTTTTTTGGTTATATAGCAGGGATCTTTCACCATAGACGTAATATAACACGTGGTACGGGATTAGGGATTCCAGAGAAGGTTCAAATAGACAAGGAGTCTAGTAGGGATTATTTTGGCAGATTTACGATCGTGGGAAAAAGGGATTAAACAAATTCTATGAGCGCCTGATATAATAAATAAAAGAATAATTTGGAATGGGATACACTTACACACACGTGCGCGCGCATACCTATATATATATATATATGTGTATGTGTGTGTGTGTGTATATATATAATTTGTAAAATTAGATTTTCCAAGTTATTATTCATACTGATTTCTTATTATGTTTCATTGAATTAGAAGTATATTAAGTCAATAGTTTTAAAAAACATTGTTAAATTTTTTAAATGTTAACAGCACCTTCCTAAAATGTTGTTAATCGTACAATGGAATCACAGTGATCGATATTCATAGTCCTTTTTTTTTTTTTTAATAATTCTCGATTAGTTCCTTTTCTACTAAATAAACAAGAAGGAAAATAAAACTTTCATCATTATGAAATTCATGCATTAAAATAAAATGAAAGGTACCTCTAAGAATCTGAGCGTTTACAGTGCCGATTTATATGAAATCGCGACAAAGTCGGTGGAATGTAAAATCTATACACTTATTGGAGTTGTCACTAGGGTTAATATTAAATGTTTAGCAAAGAAAAGTAAAAATTGAAATAAAATAGAAGAATTAACTTCAGAAATCTGAAATTTAAGTATGTTATATTTCTTAACAGTAAAAAGTAGCAACATTAGTATATCTACTGGGTGTCTTAAAGTTCCCATACTGATGGTTCGTGCACTTATTACACAAGAATAACAAACTTAAAAGCAATCGGTTATGTTTATGATGAAAAGCACTTCTAACGTAAAGTAGAAAACATTTTAGATCCACATTTACTACAAACGCTCAAAATGTCCACTCCTTTCATGGAGGCAAACATGAATTCTTTTGCGCACATATTTTGAGAAGAAACGCGTTTCAAGATGTTGGGATTTATTCCGTGCTTCCTTTGAGTAATGTCGATTTCCAAATTATCTATTGTTCGTGGGAACTATTTTCATAAACTTTGTTTAAATATCGCCACAGAAGTCAGGGAGCGCTCAATTCAGGGGAATGAAGTACCCAAAGATTTCTTGAAATGATTCAATCGTCAAGAAAAAAAAATATTGAAGCATGTGAAGCATGTCCAAGGTTCTATTACTCGTATGGCATATTGTAATGTTTTCTTCGAACCAAGAACCTCATTCCCCTGATCTTAGCATTCCCTGACTTTTTTCTGTGGAGTATTTAAAGAACAAAGTTTATTAAATTGGTCCCGAAATAATAGATATGATAATTAGCATTTTACTCAACGGATACAAGAAATCCCTCCCTGTATCTTGAAACGCGTTACTCAAAATAAGCGCGGAGTTCAGCTTTGCCTCCTAGAAAAGCGTAATGGCCGCGGTGACCTGGTGGTTATGGCCGTGGACTCGCGGCCTGTGTTGTTATCTTCAAGTCGTTGGTTCGTGCTCTGATGCCACTAAAGACCCAAGGTGTAACGGGGCTGATGCACGTTAAGTCTGGTCTATGGTCCATGTCCTCCTGTTGGCGTAGTGTGAAAGTTCGAAGAGAGAAGAGCAAGATCAGGTGTCGTCCTCGTCCCTTGACCGTAGCTCAAAATGAAGAGGTCCGTCAACGATATCCCTCATGTTCGTTGTTAACAAGCAATCCCATCCTAGAAAAGAATTGATATTTTGTAAATCGATCGTAAAAGTTGGCTTGGAATGTTCTACATTGTGTTAGAAGTGCTTTAATCTTTAGCATAAATATAATTGTTTTAAATTTATTTATTTATATTTTTTTTGTATAATAAATTCACAAATAATAGGAGCTTTTAAGATATGAAAAGTAACTTAAGAATCAATGTCAAATTATTTTCGGCTCCGTTTAACAGTTCCCAGCACCTAATGGTAACAGAAATTTACTTTAATGATGCCATCTGTCTTCAAACACAAGTACTTTTTGAATCACCTTCTTATTAGCAAATGCCCGTTGAATAGGAAGAGAAATCTTTTCAATGGAAGATGGAATTTGTGGTGGTGTTCGGTTGTGAACAGTAAAGAGAGACAAGTTTGATTGGCAGCAAAATTTAGTGTCGTGCAGATTAAACAGGGCTGCGGTACGACTTCCGTTGAGGTACATTTCCGAATGTTACACACAGGATTGATATTCATAACATAACTATCTACGGAATCACACAAACATACACAAATGGATCAGATTCTGTCAAAAGATAATAGCACTTCACTCATATGGAGCGTAAAATTACAGTTTCTAAAATGATATTAATTCCATTACCATCTTGTACTAAATTTGAAGCAGTCTACAACAGATAAAAAATATTGATCAGAATTTCACCTATTTTTTAGGAAATATTAATGGGATGATAAGAAAAAGAAATGGCGTAAAAATTTGCATAAATTTGCAAATGGAAAGCATCAGTAACTATTCGCAAATCTTCCCATAACTAATATCTGGATTTACTTTTTAATTTTACATCTCTCCAGCTCATTCCCAACCAAAACAAACGTGATTATATAACTCTGATAAATATTAGAAGTGTTACGAATGGATGTAAGGAAATTCATATAAAAGCGACAGAGAATTGAATATAAAGTTAGTAATGAAAAGATAGTCAAAAAGTAGCGAATATAGTAATGTAATCAGGAGTAGTCGGCATTCAACGAAAGTAGAAATTGAACGCGATTAGCTGTATTAGACTTACTTTGATAAGGGATTCTTTATGTAGTGATCTTGTATCGGAAGAAATAAAAAAAAATATTGATCGAACCTTCAATCTCTGATTAAACCTGCTCGAACCTGAGTTAGTTGGTAAGTTGGAACTTTGTTACAGATTCTAAACTAGATTTCAAGCTTGTTAAATTTAGTAGATAGAGCAAATACTGCATTTTCATAATTTACAGAAATAAACGAACTAACCTTAATTATTATCCGTCTTCCTCTTCATTTGATTATGTAATTTAGTAAGTATATTGGTATATTTGTAATGAAAGGTGAGTTAAACGAGCGGTAGTTAATTTACCATCAACTTTTCTTCAAATATGAACTGTAAATTATCTTTCAGCTTCAAATTTCAATTTCGTGTTTTAGTTCCATGATTGGAAGCGAATCTTTAAAGCTGCATTGCGAGATCTCCGAAAACGAATTTTTGTTTTTGTTACAATAATTGCCTCAGAAAAGGTCGCATACTTAAAATTATGTGATATCTATCTGAGAATACGAATAAATTATTACAAATTGGACTCTATTCAGGAGTCACAGGAGAATATATTATTGTCAAATACGCATAGTATTTTTGAAAGCTACATACCGGTTCCCAAAACAAATATTTGTACAACCTTCTGCGCAAAAATGTTTTTTGGTAAGTTTTGGAGTTCTTACGTCACTTTTCTTTTCCGCCTTGTCTTGAGATAAAATTCATGCAGAGTAAAGCTCCCACATACATAGAAAATTGGTTGGTTGGTTCCTTTTATTAACGTCGCTCTAAAAGCAACAGTAGCTTACAAGCTGTAGTTTAATGTTATATTCAAAATAAATTGCCGAACGTTATACAGTGAAGAATTCTGGAGCTATTTTTAAGGCAGTTTTCTTTTCTATCATCTCATTTAGATTTTTGGAAAATTTGAAAAAATTCTGGGTTATAATTTTTTGTTGTAAACAGGTCTGATGAAGAATTTATTAACAATCACTCAGAATTTTCACCAATAAATAATCTTAATTTTTGTTATATTTTTATGCATTTTACTCCATACCTTATATGTATAATCCTTGTAAGTTTCTTTTATTTTTCCCCATTCTGTTTATACAGTGTTATTGAATTCTTACCAAAAGTGTTTTTGAAAACAAATTTTAATATAGTAAAGAAATTTCCCACGGAAAATGTAAAAACTTCTCAGGTAATACTCTTGAAATTTCAATTGTATATATAAAGTAAACAATCAAACTATCATCAACTGGAATTTTCATAAATATTCTCATTAACCTTCGCAAAACGGCGAATATTTCATTGTTCTTTTTCAAATCTATATATAAGTTTATATTTAAAGATCACTTACAATCTCATTAAATTTTCAGCCCATGGATTGTGAATTGAACTTATTGTACAGGCATTGAAATAAATAAAAATAATGATATTTTAAATAATCTCAGGAAGACTTTTGATAAAAAAATAATTAAAAAGTATTAACTTAGTAATCTTCCACCCTTCCTTTTTTTTCAAACATATGATGCGTTTTACATGAACTAAAAGATAATAGTATGGCTTTCTTTTCATGCGTAACAAAATAAATATGCTCGACCCCAAACAAAAAATATCTTAAATACAGCGTTATTCAAAATGAGTCATCTGATTTCAAAATTCCATATTTTCAAAAATAAATGACACATAATAATAAGTAATATATAAATAAAAAGGAAAACTGGGGAAGTTTTACACTGTGAACGACAGATGGTTCTCTATTCTTCGTGAAGCTTCGAAATATGTTTTAGAAGCTTTCACGAAGCTATCTCGTAGTTGGACTGGATGCAGTGGACCATATGACTTGATATTACACAGCTGACTACCTAAGTTACCTAACATGACCCTATGCGATTTCTTCCTTTGGAGGTTTGCAAACGATAAAGTGTTTTTGCCATCATTACCCACAAATTATTTGAACTTAAACAACGGGTTTCTGCTGCTGTACAACCAATTACCACTGACACTTTACTACGTGGTAGTAGGAATTTACATATCGAATTGATATTATAAGAGTAATTAAATGGAGATACTAATATATAGAATACTTGTATATCATTTTTATATTTTCCTTTTGCATTCATATATTATTGTGTACATTTGCATTCATATATATTTTTGAAAATTTTGAATTTTGAAATCGAAGGACTCATTTTAAATATCCCTGTGAGAAGTGTAAAATCCCCATTCCATTTTTTTTTAAATTTATTTTCACCAAGAGAAAATACTTAAAAATTCCATCCCTTTAAGCATTAATTTAGCAACAGATTTTACGTTTAATACGTTTTACCGAATTTTAATAGGTAACAGGAAGTACTTTTTAACTTAAACGATAAACAGTTTGATTTTCAAAACAGTTCCTCTTTTATAATAATTAACTTGCAATTTAAAAAAAAAAAAAAAGAAAACTGACCATAGTTAAGTTTTAAAAGAATAGTTATACGCACACGTGTATATATATAAGATCATTAGAGTATAATCCCAGAGGGAAAAGAAAGTAATTATTTCGCAATTTTCTGCCTCCTTTTAATATTATTTGAAACAGTTTACAATAAACATTTTCAATATCGCTTCTATTAATCAAATTCATGTTGAACATTTTCAGTCACAAGATATATTTTAGATAGGTAATAATCACTTTCTCAAAATTGGTGACACTAAATTATTAGCCTGAAATGAATAAATCGCGGTGTCTTAAAGATAATGTTTAGTTTCTTAAAATGGTGAAATGGAGGCCTTTTTAAGAAAAATTAAAATCATACTATCTGAAGTTGAATGAATAAATATTCTGAATTTAATAGCAAAAATTTATTTTTAAAGGTTTAGTAGGAATTCGTAGTTCTTAAAGTATATCGGATATCTCATTTTCTATCGTGTTAATGGATTCATAATCAAAGTAATATTCTATAAACTTTAAGTTCAAAAACTTTTTTCTGCCGAAGTTTCTACTTTATTTTTTAAACAAAAGGTACAGAGTAATCTATCATTTTTATTTTAAAAACTTTGGAAATATATCATTTATTTTACATCACCAGCATTAAATGTACTCCCTGTTTATGAAAATTCCATCACCATAAAGGAATAACGTGAGCTAATTTAAGCTTACTGAAACTACAAATAAGGTTGTTGTATTCAAGTGATTAAAATCTCAGTCATCGCGTAAGCGTGGGCTCAGCAGCGCCCTCTGAACTAGTTAAGTAGAGAGCTTCAACGGGATGTAGAAAATGGTTTATCTTATCTGCCAATGGTAAACGCTTCAAGAGATATCGCGATACCTCTACGACAACAAAGTTCATCCCATTAGCATGTGATGCAGTTTAACCTGCGATAGACATTCATGACCAGTGATTGACATTCGTGAAAGTGATTCTTTTATCATGAAACAGAAGCTCATATCGGATGCAATAATATGACAGTGATGTGAGTGTAAAAGCAATGAGTTCCAGATATTCTGAATAGCCATGTACATTTACAGACAGAAATGCTTAAATATCTAGATATGAGTATTATGTGCTTAATTTGCTATGCTATTCAAGATTATTCTATTAAAGGGCTTATTTTAACTTTTTAAAATTTTACAATACCCTCTCGTATGCTCAAAGAAAAAAAAGTAGCAGTATATCTTAACTTTATTTATTGCAGACACTTATATTAGTAATGTAATCAAATGGTTTGTTTTACAGGTAAATTGTTTCTTTGACCACCATCACAGCTTCGGAAAGCCGAAATGTTCCGTTTTCAGAAAGAGAGCATTGTCCTGCAAAAATTTCAAAAAAAATTCTAATACATTTGAAGAAATTATATGAATTTATGAATGAGGGAAGAAATACAGCTGTAAGTCGAAGTTCTTAAAGCTATGTTAATTACCAACAAAAATTTTAATAAATCCTGTCAAGATACAAAGGGGCAGCAAAAAGTTTTAATGACTCAGAAATAACCGAGATATCTGGATAAAATTTATTCTGCATATTAATTCATCCTTACGTACATAATGTTACCAAATTACACTTATGAATGTTGGTTTATTTGATTTCAACAAGCCGTAGATTGAAGTAAGGCGCATTATCGAAAAATTTTGCTTATTATCCTAGGACAAAGGTGGCGAACCTTTATGTATCAACGTGCCAATTTTTCTAAAAAAATGTTTAATGAGATAATAAACGTGCCGTCAAATAATTTTGACTTCGTGATTATTAAAAAAATAATAATACTAAAAACTATCAACTCAAAACTCTTTATTTTCTACAAAAAAATAAATTTTGCAATGTCTCAGTTATACGCGTAATTCAAATTAAAGTAACATTAGTGTGGCTTCTGACAAATAACTTATATTAGGGTTGTAAGATGTTACTTTAAGCAGAATGCATGATGAAATGGAGTCATTTGTCAAACGGTTTCTAAGCGAGTCTTTAATGTTATTCATCACTGAAAATAATGACTCGCAGGTATAACAGGTAGATGAAAATATGGTTAAAATAGCACGAGGTAGCTTCTTCAAACCGCTAAATGTGTCTGGTAACGAATTCCATGATTCCAAAATTTTGTTATTGGCATTTTTACTTATATTGCTTGTCAATCTTTCTGTTTCAATTAATTCAAACTATTTCCTTGTTTTAATACATTTTTGAATCGATATTGAACTGGACTGGAAATCAATCAGCTGTATTTCAAAATCTTCAATTTCCAACCAATTGAATTTGGACAAGTTCAATTTATCAAATGAAGTCACATCAGGGTACATAATAAACTTGAGTGTTTCCGATAATTCTTTGAACTGAGAAAATCTCGCTGAAAATTCATTGATTGAAGAATCAATTACAGAAATAAATTCTTCAATAACTGTTTCTTCGCTTCGTTTCTTATGTATATCTAAATCGCTGATAATTTTTTTCAAATTTCGAATACTTGTAGTTTTTTGTAATAATATCGTTCCTGTGTGTGTGAAAACATGTAGTTTAGCGTCAAAAGCGCGAATGAGATCTATCATGACGATAATTGTTTTATTTGTGCCTTAAAGCTTCACGTTCAATTCATAGAAACGTTGGCATATGTCTGTAAAAACATCAATTTTGAAAGCCACATAATATCCTACAATTATGGGTATTTTTCAATGTCACCCTCGTTTTGCAGAATCAGTCTGATTTCTTCCAAGCAATCAAAAAACCTTTGAAGTACGTTCCCGCGGCTCAACCCGCCGTTCATGCTATATTATTATACATCGGTAAAACATTATACACTGAGGTGACTTCATTTAACAAGGCATCAAACTTTCGCTTATTTGAAGCTTGCGACGAAATGAGATTGACTATTTTTGTATAATATTACATTATCAAGAGATGTTAAACCACTCTTAGCATACAAGGCTTATTGGTGAATGATGCAGGGGAATTCAAGAATCGAATGTTTTACGTCTATTTGAAATAAACTTAGAAGACCATTTTTTTGCCTACTATACTTGGAGCACCATCAGTTGTTACTGAAACAATTGTTTTCAAATCAATTTCTTTCTCAGCAAGCAAATTTTTGACAGTCGAACAAATATCTGTGCTCTTTGTAGTTTTTAGCAACGATGTTATCGCATTTAATTCTTTCTTAATGACGTTCCCTACGCAATATCGAGCAAAAACAGCTAAACGTGAAAATTTAGGGACGTCAATGCTTTTGTCAAGACATAGCGATATAAAAGGAGCGGAGCTAATGTCAATTTTTTTGTTGATCTGCTACATTTCTGGCCAGTTTTCAGATTCTTTCTTTTATTGTGTTTCTAGACAGAGGAGTATCGTTGATGCGCTGAATTATTTTTATTATCGAAATCATCAAAAAGTGAGGTCGTACATGCTTCCTTCAAAAACTCTCATTCTTCGAAAGGTTTACTATGTCGAGCAATATGACATTTGCAGCTGAGTAATTTTCCGCGCTCGTATTACAATTTTTGCCAACATATTTAATCATAGACGTCGACTGTTTAATTCTGTCATTCATTGCTCTTGCAATTAATTCCTTTTGCTCTGGTTCGCTTTTTTGACTAACGAATTTGTGATTTGTTTCAAAATGCCGTTTCACAAACGATTTTCTACATACCACTGTTCCAGAACATAAAACACACACCGCTTTGTTGCCTTTACTAATCATGCTATATTTCTCAGTCCACCAAGTATTTTAAAATTCGCTGATACACTTACTATCTTTCACTTTTTATTTTTTGTTGAACTAGCCATATTAAATAAAATCGTAAATATAACACAAATACACTTTAAAATACAGTTGTGTCAACGAAATTGACTATTGAAATTACTATGCGTAAACAGACTATGCGTCATTAGCAATTGCAGTCCACGACGTAACTACAATAACAAAAGAGCCCGCTTCCTGCCCGCCGCTCCACGCCCGAACACTCTTTAGCGTAGGATCACTCGCGTTCGTTCGTAATATGCTTCATAGTGAACTTTGAGATCGGTGGAGTGCCCAAAATATTGTGTCGCGTGCCATTGGTTCGCCATCCCTGTCCTAGGGTATCGCACATTTTTAATTATTACTAAACAATAATACAGATAATAGAAATTGAATTTTTGTTTATTATTCTTAAGACTTCTTTCTTTCTCTTTCTCTCTCTCTCTCTCTGTATGTATATATATATATATATATATATATATATATATATATATAATCACCATCCAAATTTATACATCTCTCCCCACTTATCTTGAACTCTCGAAGGCCGCCAATGTAAAACTCAGCTGATTGATCGCTATCTTCCCTAGACTGAGGGAAACTTCAGTCTACGACTTTTTGAAACCAAACAAATCAACATTAATAGCTATTATTTACAACATTAAGTATATACTTTATACAGTTTATCCAGATATCTCGTTTATTTCCCAGTAATAATTAAAATTTTACACTATCCCTGCGTAAACATCCATCCTTGTGACAGTGATGGACAACGCAATGGCATCTCTAAAGTTAGTATAAAATTAAAGCACTGATACAATAGTGTCATCGTCTACTCCAACAATTCTTTGGCATCTACTGCATCGTAGACTGCATTCAGATCTTCCTTTATTCAGGATTTCCCTCCCGAAAAACACATCTTTATGCAGTTTCAATGAGCTCATCGACATAGAAAGTGGCGTGGTAATTTGCAAGAAATGTTTCGATTCATAATTAGTTCTTTTCTAACGAATCCCGCCTTAATTTGAGGCGCAGAGGCGTCAACATTGGCATTAGAAGCTATATTCGTAAACTCCACTTTCCAGAGGACTTAATTCCAGTATCGGTCCCCATACCATGAGTAATAGTATGGGGCGCTATTGAGTAACATGGACGATCTCAGTTTTTAATCATTGAGGGTAATTTCAACAGCAACCAGTAGATCAGGAAAGCTCTGGGAACCGACGTCATGTCCTCCCCTCAATTCATTCCTGTAGCAGTACTTCAACAGGAAAATGCCAGTTCCCTTTTTTTTTTAAAAAAAAAAATCTCCAAATCCAATCGAACCAATCGAATCTTCAAAAAAGGAGATCCAGTAAAAGAAAAATTTCTGGTGAAATCGAGAATAGCAATTTTTCACTCTTTCATAAAAACATGTTCAATAATCGAGATCTTTTTCCACCATTCTTTGATCTAGGGAAATTCTTAAGCGATTATTTACCACCATTTCCAAATTTTCTTCCCTAAATAACAGAAGTTCCATTTAACTAGTTCCCAATTAAATCTTATCTCTTCATCAACTGTTCTTGAAAACATGTGCGATAGCAATTTTGTTTTAATAAAAAACCGATTTAAGCTTTAAATGTACTCTATAACATAAAAAGCAATGCATCAAGAAAAAGTTATCTGAACGAGACGAAATTCGGTAGATGTGATGTCCATATATTGAAAACGAAACGCTTGCAGCTTCACAGGAATTAAATGTTTTAGTCAAGAAATGCACTTACAAGAAAAGGAATATTAATTAATGTTTTGGCTCACGCTGGTCCTGACTGCTATCCGGCTGGGCATTGACTTCGTAGAGTTGGCGGACGTTCTCCAGTGATATTTCTTGTCATACACGTTCCATTTAGCAAGTTATATTGATGTAAACCAGGAACGGTTGGACTGCCTGCTCACCAGAGCCCAAACGTATTTTATTGGGAAAAGATCTGGCATTTGAGTCGGTCAGGGAAGTCTTGGAGAAGTACGAAGAAATAGAAAACTATGCCATGTCCGGCCATGCGTTTTCCTGTTGAAATGTAGGCTCAGGGGTCCGTGAAAGGAAAGGCAACACTACGAGGCATTGAATCTCGTCGATGTACCACCGAGCTCTAAGGTGTCACGGATGACAACCCAAAGAGTCCTGCTACCAAATTAAATAGTACTATATACCAAATTCTTGGTTTTCGGAGTGTATCGTGAACAGCAGTCATTTGAGTATCCCACCCCTGTTCTGGACAAAGAAACGTCTTCTCTGGTTATCGGGGTTCAATTGAAAGTAGAATTTGCTGCTGAAAAAAATTCTACACCAGTCAAAGAGATTCCAGGATGGACGCTTACGACACCACTACAAACGCACATGCAACGGTGAGGATCAATCTGCGCAATGGTTTACGTGACAGCCCCAATTCATTTAGATGCCCAACGATAACCATTGCAGTTACTAGGGTTCCGGTAACATGCCGAATTGTTGATCAGAAAGTATCAGGAATTGTGGGTGCCGATCAGACCATCACTCAGTCCTCGCCTTCTGTCAAAGTTATCGGTAGACTGTTACCTTCTTGATACTCTGTAAGACCATAGTTCCCATATTCCTTCCAACATCGTTGAATGATAGCATCGCTTCCATCTAAAAGTCGAGGGATCTTGCACTTTGATCACCCTGCTTCCTTTGGTTCAACTGTACATTCTTTCTCAAATGGTGATATCTGCTCATACTTTTCACAAACCCGCCTGTGAGTGAATAGTACAGTCCATGTGGGTCGACGGAATTATATTCGCATGGAAGGTTTGCCTTAGTATTACAATGTCTTCTGTTTTACACACCATTCGGATGTTCTTTTGCAGTGTGCTAGAGATCTAGCTAGTCAGTCACAGGCCGCAAAATGTTAATAATGTGCATATTCAATCTTGGGAAGTCTTTCATATTATAGAATGCATAAAAGTAAAAATAGTACTTTTGAAAAGAGAGAAAATGCTACATCTCGTTTCTAAAATATTTCAAAATCCTCTTTAAAATTTATTTTTGCATTTTTTCATACATATATTCTGCTCGAATTTGGCTAAGTTATCTGAAAGATACTCATCCTAAGGAAGTATAAAGGGTCTTTGAACCAAATACATTTATATAAAGTCGACCAGTGACGGATTGCAAAACAGCCAGCTAGATTTTGAGCTGGAATCTGATTCAAATGTTTTAGAGACTGAGAAAAAAATAGAGCCAGAATTAGTTAGAATAATGTTAATGTATCTAGTATAACGTAATGTATCGATCATATTAAGATTTCTCCCTCGTTTTATTCCTTTTAGAGCTATAGAAATTCATTCACATCAGCTTTAAAGTTAAAAGCTATCAAATTCTGATTTAGTATGATGTACTTTTTCTTATACGAGTAGGATTTCCTCACACTTTAGTATATGTGTGTGTGTCAGCAAACAATGCGTAACCACATACGGAAGACCTTTTGTCATTTTAAATCTGATTGAACTGTCGCGCAACTATTGTGTATTTTTGATTTAATACTTTAAAACTCATGTCTTTGAAAACGTAATTCTTAGAAACGTCTATATTTATCACATTTATTACTGTACATAACATGTTACTAAACTGAGATAAGTTATTGAGAACAAAACGATTACACTAAAATGCATCTGTAGGAAAGCAGTAAGAAATGTCTTACAAATAATCTATATAAAAAGTAAGGTTTTTAAAAGTAATATACAGTTGGCCCAAAACAATTATTAGTACACTTCATTTCCTTAAATTATAGTAATATACTTCAGTTTCATTAATTAGAGAGTAAAATTAAATAAAAGATTTAAGTAAACATCAATGCAATATATTAATTTAATAAATTATAATATCATACAAAAAGAGCAAAAACAAAACAAAAACAATCAGTTTTTTACATTTTAATAAACATTTATTCAAAGTATAATGCAAAAAAGTATTTTTACAATTCCTTAATGTGCTATAATTAAGAAAGATTTAGTGAAATAATGCGAGTTAATACACTTTATGTGAGCTCCGTTAGCTTTAGTCATTGCGTCAAGACAATGTGGCATAAATTCCACTAAGCTTCTTATGACAGTTGGCTCTATGTTATTCCATGCCTCAATGATAGTTTCTTTTAAACTGTTTTTTCAATGTGATACGCTTATTTCGAATTTATGCAGCCAATAGCATCCATAAATTTTCTATTGAATTCAGCTATGGAGGTTTTGGAGGAGTGACCTGGAAGAGTTACCGGAGCATTGTAAAGAGATCATATCCTGGTGAAATAGCAATATGCTTTGTATTGTTATTCAGCTGAAAGTGAAAAGTTTGCTCTAAGTTCAAGTTTCCTAGCATTGCTTAAGATGTTATGTTGCAACAGATTAATATATGTTAAAGCTGACTTTGTATGTGTAGTGCTAATAAAACCCAAATTTCCAGCTCCATTAGAGGCCGTACACTCTCGAATCGTAACATTTCCTCCACCATGCTTGAAAGTTGGATTATATGTTTTGCATCTAAAGTAGTTTTATTTTTACGATAAATATTTTGATTGCTTGGTGAAGAGAAAATTTGAAACCTTCTCTCATCAGGAAAAAAATCACTGTTTCCCAAAATCCCATTGGTTTATTTCTGTAGGCCAAAGTTAATTTCAGACTTTTTCTCTTGATTGTTTCACTTACGAACGGCTTTTTCTTTGAGATTCTTCTTTTAATACCTGCATTGTGGAGGAAAAAAAATTATAATTTAAGGTGTTACTACTGATGCCTTTAGCAGCCTTTTGAGCCAAACTCATGCGATTTTTTAAGGCTGTTTGAATAAGATCTTTTTTTGCCATAATTGCTAATTTGTTGAGACCTCCTGGTCTGGGTTTATTTTCGATACATCTAATTTTTTCATACTTTCTCACTATGTATAAAACAGTTATAAATGATAATTTAATTGCTTTCCCAATTTCTCGGCATGATTTTCCATTTTTATGGAGCTTTTTTTCCATTTAAATGATTTCTCATGTCTAGAGATTCTTCTCTAGTTTTAGGTGTCATTATCAATTACTTCAAAAATTACACGATGATAAAATTATTTACAGCTATTATGTAAACAATTCTTTCAACCATTAACACTATAAACGCAGTAAGTAGCTTGATCAGGGAGTATTTTGCCCTGCGCCTATCTTGCTCCTAATTGACGATCAAAAAACAGGCGTTTTTGTGCTCAGTCTTTCCCATGTAAATTAGTTACTCCAATTTTCGTTTCGTCGATTTTTTTAAAAATCTGTTTCGATAGCTCTTCTTTCCTCGTGGATCCAAATTCTGTAAGCCTTTGCTTTTTTCGGTTTCAGATTCAGCTGCATTTACAATCTCATTGCCCTTGAAACCCATGTGAAATAATATCCGGAAATCTAGAATTCGGCGGCAATTTATTCCGTTTTATTTTCTGCATATACACATATTCCAAAGAACGGAATGAACGAAAATGCTTAACTGATGGTTTATAACCAGTTCCATATCTCTTTTTATTATTTAAAAATTTATTCTATACTTTATTTTTAATATCAACAAAGCCTTGATGCCACTAAAGACTCGCCATGTAGCTACTGCTGAAGCGCGTTAAATCTGTCGGGGCCCAAGGTCCTCCCGTTGGAGTGGTGGGGAAGTTAGGAGAGGGGTGCCAACTCAGGTATCGTCCTTGTCGCTTTACAGAGGTTCAAAATTTCGAGATCCTTCGCCAATAGCCCTCTTGTTTCTTCTAGAGCGACGTTAATAAAACCTAACCAAAATCCAGACCATTGTCCACGTCCTTATTTAACACCTAGCAATTTTCATTACGAGTAAGGTATTCTTTGAAATTATCGAATGTACTATGCTTTTATTTTCAATAATATGAACCTCAACGTTTTAGAAAAATCATCAATTACCGACAAAAAAAATATAGGTTTCTATTTTGTCATTTTACTGGACTCTTCTCCAAAAGAGCCATGTATACCCTTTCTAAACCAGATTTTGTACTTATTTAGCAATTACTAGCAAAATTAGTTTCAGTTCAGACTTAGATAAAAGAAAATGTCATTTTTTAGTACTCAATACCCTTTATCACATCATTGTTAATCATATAATTTAACAATTTCATATTTACGTGACAAAATCTTCTACGAGTTATTTCCAAATCTAACAAGGCACCGAATGAACATTCTATATAATAGTTATTTCTAATTCCTGGATAACATTTCATTACATAAAATTTATTAATTCTTGGAATTATAAAAAGATATTAATCTTTACTTTTATATGCTGCCATCTTATTTTTACCCCATTTAATTGTTAAATTAGCTATATTTATACTAGCTCCACTCATTAAATTTCTACTCATGTTAGGTGCGAAAAAAATATTTATAAACGTTACTTGAACAATTCATAATTATTTTTTTTAAAAAAAAAAGTTAAAAATTACTCTTCCAATACCTAAAATTTCAGTCTTACAATTTTTGTCACCTACCAAAACTTATGAAGACGTTAGACTCCTATATGTGGTGATTCAAACTCTCCAGTAACAAAAAATAAGAGGTTACTACCGAATTAATAAGCCATTCATGGATTCAAGATGATTATTGCTGACATTTTGATAAGTTGTCAATGCCGCGAACTGTCTCCGTTCGTTCGTCGGATCCGTATTTTCACTGATGTAGAAACACTTTCTCGAATATTTTTGAAATCTTTGTTTTCTTTGAAACAACGACTTAACAGAAGCAATTTTCGGTATATTGAATCATCTTATGTCTGATTTGCAACGCTCTTCCAATTACGTCTGCTTCTTATTGCCTGAAACAGCTCCACATTTTTTTGTTGCATTTTTATCCATATTAACATTTGATCCGTTTTCTGAGAATTCTTTGTTACGGTTGAACATGCATTTTGATCTATATTTAATGCTTCGTCCCATAATTTCTGGACAATCCTACCGGATTACTTGATTGGTTCATTCTTCGAGTAGGCTCTTTGTACAGTAATTTCTTATCTTCAAAGCGATATTACATTAGAACAATGTTGTCATATTCGCCAGGTAATTAATGAATTAAAAACATTCTAATATTTGTAGACTTTTAAATCTTGCTCAATTAATCTGCTTAACTTTCTCGTGAACACGTTTACAGAGGATGCTGATAGTCTTTCCCTCAGTTTCTTATTGAAGATAAAAATATTCGTCTATCAAGCCTGCTAGTCGGATTTTCAATGCTAGTTCGAAGTTTTCTTTTAGAATGTCCCATGTAGTTTTCAATCTTCTGTAACTACAATTAATGGTTGAAAATAAGATTCGACTGCTTGAAATATAGATGTAAAAGTTCTGGCATTTTTTCATCTAAAATTTTGTTTTTCCATTACAGATGATTCTGAAGGAAGTGAGGTATCTGTATCTAAAATAATTTCCCTTAATCTGCAGTCGATAAATTAAATATTCACATTCAATTTCTTTGAATAATCAAAATTTGGAAAACTTACTGTTCCAATATTATTTTCTAAATCCATTTTCTTATTCTGAAAATTTCATAAACAACATCAAAATAGTCGGTTTCTTTTAATTACGGTCCCAGTCTTTGTAGATCATCTTTCCCTAAACTGAAATGTTAATTTCATACTGTTCAATTTTTAAAATCTTCAACTAAGCCGAGAAACATTCTGGACCCATAGCACATCTTAGGAATTAATCGTACATGAAATGCAACTATTTGGATCGTAACCAAAGCTTATATTTATTTTTATTGAATAATCCTACATTGATGCTTCTTGTATAAGAATAAAAACAATAATTTTCAAAAATAAAAGAACTAGACAGAGCTATAGACTCTAATAATGACATATATAAACACACAATGTTAAAAAAACACCCAGAAACAACAAATCGGACTCCCCCCCCATACGCACTTCTACAGGTACAATTCGGATTTGAGTTAATAATCCATTTGTAGATTGAAACAGACCTTGCAACAAATATATGCTCTGTATTATATTTATTACTTGATATTATCAATAGATCAAGTAATAAATAGAATACCGAGTCAGAAAGAGGACAGATAGAAAATCATCTATTTATTACTTTATGATTTTCTGTTTTTTATAGTCCTTGAATTTAAGAACTAATAAATTCGTATATTAAATCCTATTCTTTCTCACATAATTCAACAACCTTTTTATAATATTTGAATTTGCCTGGTTCACAAGTTTGATCAAATTACAAACAAATAATGTATCTACAAGTCTGTTTCAAAAAGTATATGTTTTGAAAGACAAATCACGTTACTAAAGCTACAATTTCTTTAGAAACTGGAGTCGTGATCCAACATCCACAATATGGCGGATGCCTCCCAAACGTTGTCTATGCGAACCAAAGACGTGTTTCCTCGCATTCAACGCTCTTTAGGAAACCACGCCCTCTAGTTCGCATAGACAATGTTTTAATGACGTCATGCACCTCTATATTGCGGATGCCAGATAACAGCTCCCTTTTCCTAGGAAACCATATCTTAAGACAAGTTCGCATAACCAGTGTGTACTATCATCTGTTAAGCAGCACGAAAACAAATTTGACACTGATTCATACGTTAGCTATGATTGATGCCGCGTCAAGTTGTCTCCGTCCTTTTGCGTCTAGTTGTCATCGCCAAGGATACCTGGATTCATCATTATACATCGAAAAGCAAGTAAAAAACAAAACAATAAATTGCTTCCGGTGAATTTGCCCTAAAACGGGTGAAGACGGTCTCATCGATCGGAATAATTATGGAGACGATTTTATGGCATGTGAAGGGTGCCATATTCAAAGAACTCTAGAGGAAAACAAACAACGCCCAATACTTCAGCGAATTACCATTTCCTAATAACCTAGTTTCCTGTTCCTAACACCATACTTTCGCAGTTGTATGTCTTAAAATCAATTACTTACTTATTTCGTCATTAATAGACTAATTATTAGACGTTTCGAATGGACCTTTCGAATTTTCCTTATTGACGAAGTAAGTTTTTTATTACTATCAAAAGTTATTCAATCCATATGTAGGTCTGTTGGGCATTTGAGTGCTTATTTTGTGGTCATTCACCTTCGAAATCAACATTTGAGTCTGCATAATTTTCAGAGCAATTTCTTTTGATATTTGATATTAATTACTTTTTGTGTGTGTGTATACATTTTCAAACTGACACTGTAAAGCTAAAATCCCAACTAACTAATATTTTATTAGATTATTCATTGAATGACGACGGTGACACTTCAACTAGTACCTCAGTTGCAAAACTTTCCTTCAACGGACTTCTGACGTAGGAGCCATTCATACTTCAGCAGTATTTGTTAGAATCGAAATTAAAACGATATTTTGTTCGTATTTGAATTTGGGAATATCCAATTCCAAAGAGCGTAATTTACATGGGAAGTTACAGTGATTTTAATTACTTTAGAAATTAGTTAATGTGTAACACATGAGCCGTTTTCTCTGAAAGCGATGTAAGTCCATTTTGACCAAAAATTAGTTAATGATAAAAATGAATACAATTTACTTTGAACTTTTTATTTATAAACTTTTTCCAAAAAAATAAATCTGTTAAAATTTTCATTGTTTTCATCTTTACAAATTTTCGTAATTAATGAAGTTACAAATATAATTACTTTGAAAATGGTGGTAAGTCCACTTTCTTCTAAGACATACTACTATTTAGTTCAAAATTTCTTTAGTACATTTTTATATGTGTGGCAACATTGTAAATGACATAAACATTTGTATAGTTTCCCGGAATTTCGGGTTTTCTCCGTTTATTATAAAATTTAAAGTCACTGTATAAAAATGTTGAAATAAAGCCTTTTTACTGTGTTATTTTTTTATTGTTGAAGTATTTAATAAAAATTTCATAAAAAGAAATTGGTTTGTTTCAATTGAGATCCCGTTGTTAATATTTTGTAAATGTAAGATTTTTACTTTTTGCTGACCTTGAAAGTGGTCTAAGTCCTTTGGAAGTCATTAAAAGTATAAATTTTTGTTAATCACATTTAAAAAATGATTACATTATAAATTGAAATCAATTTAATATTTAAAAAATACAAAGCTAGTGTAATAACATATATCCATATTTTTCAAATTGTTCAAGTGCAAAATCTTAAATATCTCCATATAAAATAACATTACTTTTACACCACTTTCAAAGATAATGGCTCATATATGCAGTAAAACTTTTACCATATAAAAACAATTTAGATAATTGCAACTATTAAAATTAAAATATACCCTTAGAAAGATCGCTAATTTGTATAATCTATGCAGATTAAATTTGTAAAAATTTTGATTCTGCAATTTTTTGTATAACATAATATATCATTTCCGTATGACGTTTAAAGGAATGTCTTCGATTGTTGTTGATGCTTTAAATATTTTTGCGCATTCATTCATCCAAATTTCGTTTTTTCACAGATTTATTTACTTCCTAGCTGATTAACTACGAGAAAACTTTTGTTTCCACCCATTGCAAGCACCATCCGACTTTTCTACTATCCCATTCTCGGAAATCATGGAATATGCCTCATTGCCGTTGTTAAAAGCGTCACTCTCCCTTTACTAAAACACAACCTATCACTCTTCACACAAAGTTTGAAGGAAAAAAAACATCAAATATTAGGATTCTACTGTTGGAAGTCTTAATATACTATTCTTCTTATGTTCAAATGAACTTCTTTTGCAAAGAGGCGGAGTCAAGGCTCTTCTCATTGTGGTCTGTCTATAACTATCAGTGACAGGGATAGGGAATTTTCTAAAAACAAAAAAAGGCCCATTAAGGGATTTGTACACAAATAAAGTTTCAATTCTATTCTAGGACCGTAGCGTATAAAAATTTCATTATTATAAAAAACATTGACTTCCATTTTAGGATTATAATGATATCTCTGTTATGATGAATGACTCTCAACACGATCAATTTGGCTTACGAATTATATTTTCATGTAAATCTAGTTTCAGTTCGCCAATAATCCACATGGAGTTAATTGTATCCCTCCGACATGGTTTCGGTTGTTTGAGCCAAAACCAAGCAGTGACTCAGAATGCAGAAAAAAGAGAAAACACTCAAAAAAAATCTGAACTCTTTTTCTTATTGAAAACATGCAGTAATTCCCTTACACCACAAGTATCACGCGGGACTTATAGAAGTAAGCAAAACAAACATGAAACAAATTAAAAGAAAAAACAAATCACATAGCAAAATTTACAAAAAAATCAGTGAAGGGGAAAAATGAATAAAATACAGAACAAAGAAATGAAGTTACAAAATTAAAACGAAGAAGTTATAAAAACAAAACAATGAAGATACTAAATAAAATAAATTCAAATAAAATTGAAAACACTTACGGAATATTGATTTCATTCAGAAAGTTGCATTCGAAAGCTTGAAAGCATCACATTCCCCAAAATCACTGAGGATAACTAATTGTCTCACAATGTGTGTGATTTTTTTTATTTTTTCAATTCGAAAAATTCCATTAAAGCCGTTTTTGACAAATTGCTTTTAGATTCTTTGAATTTCAACCTATGATTTTGTACTTGGTTTAAAACATGTTGTACAAATTACACATCTCATCTATCATCTTACTTCCCTCTTTAACTGTTACATCAAGATACACTTAGAATTTAACAATTCATTTCCCCTTTCCGTTTATTTAAACATTCAATGTAACATCGATTCGTCAAAATTGATGGAATAGCTTAAAAACTCGGAGTTACAAAGATCCACTTTACATATAATTTATTACTTTATCGAATTAAATATTCAGTTGCGAGTGTAATCTCAAGGTTACCTTTCACTTTTTTAACAGGAAATAATGAAACTTATTGGTGTCTGACAATGGATATGCATGTAATCTCTTTGTCACTGAATTCTTTGTTTTCTTTGTTATTATTTTTTCTCTAAAGATGTTTCTGGTTGATATAATAGTTTTTCTTTTTTCGTCACATACAAATTGTGAGCGGTGTTTTTAAGTCTTTTAGAATGACATTATAGCACTTAAAAATAAAACATTTTGGATCAGATAGAGTATGGAACGTACACCCGTAATAATTTTCACAATTTTCAAGCAAAACTTCTCTAATTAGTTCAAAGGAAACTAAATTATAGCATTGAAGAATTAATTGATTAATTTAATTAACATAGTTGATTAAATTCTTAAAAATATTTTTTTTTTCATAACTGGTGCCATTTTTTCGGTAAAATTGGCTTGAATTTCAAACTTTCGTGGAATTCTGCTTAAAAATTTCTGAGTTATGGGATTATATGAAAATAAAGCATCCAAGTATCAAATGATTGTATCAATTTACCGAGGTAAGATTTTCGTTTAAACACGTTTCACAGATGCTTACACCAATTGATAGATTATGTATATATATATATATATATATATATACATATACTGGTGTTCACAGTTAAGAGAATTTGCATATTTTGTCGAATTTCATGAAAAGAATTGAACGAAATGTAAAAATGCTGCTTCGAAACAAAAATGCAAATCTTGTTCGTCGAATACGGAAGCGTATACGTATGTGGGGGCGGAACTAGTCGGAAAATCGGGATTTTTAAGAGCATCCCATCTCCAAATCCGTCAAAATCCACATCTTGTACTCTTGCACATTTCGCTGAATTTCGTGGTATTTTTTTGCAGCAATCGCTAAAGTTAAAATTCATGCAGTAAAACTGAGTAGCCACCAACATGTAGATGATGAAATGAGGTGGTAAATTCTGGGTAGGCTAGAAGCAGGCCAGTCCCAAATCCAGATTTGCAAGAGTATTCGATTTAATGCCCAGCGCCGTGTCCAACTTATGGAAGCAGTTTCAGAATACCAGATCCATCGAGAAAAAGCCTGATCAAGGTCATCCAAGAGCCACGACGTCCAGAGAAGATCACCATTTGTCCATTATAGCGAGGTGTAACAGGAATGCTACAGCTTCTGAGGTCTCTTATAAGTTGTTTGCGGCCACAGGAACCCGAATTTCAAGGGTGACTGTTACCAAAAGACTACATGAAAGAGGACTTTTTCTTAAAGAAGACCTGTTGTTTGCATCCCACTAAGTTCTGCGAATAGGAGAGTTCTTTTAAAATGGGGCAGAGATAATTGAGATTGGAGCGGGGATCAATGGGTGATCGATCTCTTCACTGATGAGTCCCGGTTCAGCCTAATCAGTGATTCCCTCCGTACTTTCTCATGGAGAGAACCAGGGACCCGCTACCTGCCCTCCAATGTGCGAGAAATAGACGATTACGGCAGCGGAGGCTTGATGGTATGGGCAGGCATCATGTTGGATGGTTCGCACACACCTCCATGTCTTTGAAAGAGGCACTGTGAATACTGAGAGCTATAGGGATGAGGTCTGTGAGCCCTGAATTAACATTTTCAGGGTTGCAGTTGATCCTATTTTCCTTTTAATGGATGGCAACACGAAACCACGTAGAGCTCATCTGGTCGATGAATTCCTGGAAAGTGTGGATATTCGCCTGATGGATTGGCCACACAAATCTCCAGACATCTATTTTATAGAGCATGTCTGGGACGCTCCGAGGAAGGCAATTGCAATTCACGACCTCCCTCCGAGAACCATCCAAGACCTGAAAACAGCGTTTCAGAACGAGTCGGACCAATTGCCACAGGAACTCATAAACTCCTTTATTTCCAGCATAAAATTACAGAGCAAGGTCTGTTTATCTGTAAGAGGGGACCATACCCTCATTAACCATTTTTTTGTTCTATTCTGCAACTGCTGTTTCATATCTTGCGACTCCTATAAGTATTACGCACGATCATACATGTGTATTATTGGGTTGGAGGGAAAGTTCTGTCGTATTTTAAAGAAAATATTTGAATTCATTTATAAAAATATGTGTTTAATATTAATCAATTATATATTCTCCGTTATTTGTTACAACCTGTTGCCATCTTTCTGGTAACCTGTGAATTCCTGTTTGGTAGAAGTTCTCGTCCTTGGAGTTAAAATAGTCAGCAACTGCCTTAGAAACACTTTCAAAAGACTTGAATTATTTTCCCGTTAGATAATTTTGCAGAGATTTGAACAGGTAATAATCAGATGCTGCAATGTCAGGTGAATACGGTGGATGACTAAGGACTTCCCATCCTAACGCATTCAGTTTTTGTTGTGTCACCATTTCAGTATGCGGTCGAGCATTATCGTGGTGGAACACTATTCCTTTTTTGGACACTAATGCTGGCCTTTTTCTTTGATAGCTGCATTCAATTTATCCAGCTGATTGCAGTACAGATCCGCGTTAATGGTTTTTCCCTGTTTCAGCAACTCGTAGTACACTGGATCTTTCCTGTCCCACCACAAACAAAGCAGTATTTTTAGTTGATGGATACTTGGTTTTGGAACTGTTGCTGATGATGTTCCTGGTTTGCATTAAGATTTTTTCTCTTAATATTCTCGTAAAGAATCTACTTTTCATCTCCAGTAACCAGCCTGTCCAAAAACGGCTCCACGTTGTGTCTAATCAGATGTGATGAACACATTCTTACACGATCAGACAAATTCTTTTCCGTTAATTCATGTGGAACCCAAACACTTTGCTTTAACCCAAACCCAAGAGATTTAATGTGATCTCCAACAGTTGTATGATGAATGCCAAACTCTTCTGCAATTTCTCGACTTGTTAAATGTGGATTATTTTCCAACATGGATCGCAAAACATCATTATCGATCTTGGATGGTCGTCCAAATCGATCACTTTCTTGGAGGCTCAGATCCCCGGAACGAAATTTGCTAAACCATCTTTGACAAGTACGATCATTTACAATATCTTTTTCAAATACCGCACATAAATTTTTACATGCAACCGTTGCGTTGCTTCCTTTTTGGAATTCATACAAAATGCAGCGTCGTAAATGCACTTTATCTACTGACATGCTTTTCCCTTTAAATATCACAAGTAAATGATGAACGGTAAAAAAGGACTCCTTTTATATTATATAGCATCTAAAAGAACAAAAAAAATCGGAATGACTCATTAGCCAGATGTTATTTTTTATTTAGAAGAAAAATTACCTGCCTATTTAAAATACGACAGAACTTTCCCTCCAACCCAATATAAAAATTATATGATAATTTTTTTGTATGATATCAACTCTATGTACAAACCAAATTTTATTAAAATCTGTCTAGTAATTCTAAAGATAATCAACCAAATCGGAAAATTCTTTTAATTTTGAAATCCAGTAAATTTATATATATATATATATATATATATATATGTGTGTGTGTGTGTGTGTGTGTATTCTATGTATTCAAATCAAAACTAAATGCAACAGGAAGGATTGTATATCAATTGCAATAACAGCTTGGAATAAAAACGATCTTCTCTGAAAATTTTCTTCCCATCATCCCGACGATACTGGAGATTGAGTACGCGGCGGCTCTCTTCAACAATGGTGACAGAAGTTAAAATGCCTTAACAACCGGCCCGAGGAGGAATCCCATTTAGTTCAGATGATAAGATCATAACAAAAAGTGACCGGACAAGTTTTCTCGGGATCACCAGATCGAGGGTTCAAATCATCCCCGTCGCTTAAGGTTGACCGACCTCCTCCCCTGATATGGCCCGAAAACGTCGAAAGTTCTTTTAATCGAACAATATTTCGAAAACTAAAGATTGTGAAAAGTATGTATAAAAATTTTACAAATTCGGATGATGATTGGTTAGATGAAATATCACTTTCGAGCTTTATAAACACTCTTGGCGACTGATTTCGTACTTAATAATTTGGTTTGAAACCAAAGAAAATATATGAACTAGTCATCCAAGTTTAATACACAACCGCAGGTAGACAATATGCCAGAGTTCTATTTAATGTGTAGTTGCTTCCATTATTTTACATTACTAGTCTTTAGTGACCTTTTGATACATATAAGCAAAAGTTTCCTTTTTGTGTGTATATTTTTGTATTGTTTGTTTTGCAACAGGAAACGATTCTATTTTTGGGAAAAAAAATTTGATTTTCCTCTTCATTTTCGTACATACAGCTTTACTTTTATTGATGTCCGAATACCTTTCAGATGACTTCCTTGCACAAGCAATTTCAACAAAAACATTACAAACATCAAAAAAAAAAAGATCTACAGCCCACAAAATCTCACTAGAGCGTTAGTGTGTGAAGATCAAAACACAATATTCACTTTCTGTCTTTCAATTACGAGCATTCATTTGATTTTTTTTTTAATAGCACATAAACTATTTGTATTTTCTTTTAAAATTATTAAGAAATGATGTCAAATGAAATTAATCTAAAATAAATTTTGATTAAGACTTTGCTTGAATGCACATTGTTTTGTAAAATTAAATTTGAATAACCTTTAAGTCTCATACAGCTAAAAATTTCATAGATTTGTAATTCTGACTTAAATTCCTTGTTTATATTAAAATTTATTTTCAAAATAAACATACCATCAAACGTTAATTAGCGTGTTTTTTCCAACACCATAATAAATTTAAATTCTTGAATATTTTTCATCTGCTCTGTTTTTGTTTAATTACATACTTTTTACATGTACTTCAAAGGTTATTGGCTTAACTGTTGTAATCTGGATTATGTGTTTCAAATTCTTGTTCTTTTATCGAAATCGTTTTATTTTTTTTCTATCTGTGATCCGCTGATCTTCAAAATCATCCGGAGCAACCACCTTTTGTGTTCGAAATAAGATAAAAATGGATAAAAAAGTACAGGAATATTGTACATTGTTAGTCACCCAAGGGCTGTGGTTTTAGGTGGATCATTTTTGGCGTACCAGATCACTTTTCAATTTTTTTTAACGTTTGCTTCAATTTTAATAATATTTTGCTTAAATATATTCAATTTAATAATTTATCGTCTGTTTTAATTTTAATTACATGTTACTGATATAATATTCAATTTAATAATTAATCTTTTGCTTTAATTTTAATTACATGTAGCTGATACAATAATCAATTTAATAACTTATCGTTTCCTTTAATTTTAATACCGGAAAAGTTTACTATTGTCAATTTCTCGATATTTCCTCGTTTAATTTAATTATTATATTTGAGTAATTTAATAATAAATATAAAAAAGCGCACCTTGGGTGGCTAAATCAGTTCTTTGCAAAACTTTGCACAGATCTTTTTTTAATCTTTTACTTTCTCTAAGATTCCAAAAGACTTCAAATGCAAAATCACAACTGGTCCTATCACAAGTTTCAAGCAGGCCAGAACGTTTCTAAAGTGCATATGGTGGAATTTAAAGAGCCGTGGACTGATTTATCGAATATTAATAACCCTCTAAGTAGCAATATGAGGGCTATTGGCCACGGACTTCATAATTTTGAACCACAATCAAGTAATGAGGATGACATCTGAGCTGCCACTTTTTTAACTTCCACGCCATCCCAACGGGAGAACTTTGATCCCCGACATATTTAACCCAAAAGCTAACTAATATTTTTCTCCTTAGTCGTCCCTATGTTTATTATTTAATATTCAAAAAATAAGTTTTAAGATAATTAGAAGAAATAGAATTAGGAGAAAAAGAGATGAATTCCCTCTTCAAAGAGGTATTTCTTACGGTGCGCCATTTTTACTACTGCACACTTAGAGAAATCACCAACACGAATGCTTGTAACTCGCGATCTATTCTAATAAATCGAATGTTTGTATTCCATACAATAGAATGATTTCTCAGCTTTCCAATGGTCTACAACATGTTGCCATTTATTGACGGAAGAAGGAAACTCTAAGAAGAAGCTTCAGCTATCCAGTCTGTTTCACAACCGGTAACATAATAATAAAATATGCGAACAGCTGCCAGGTGACTGTGTATGCCAATGAAATAATACTGTTTTAAATATCACCAAATCCTTGTGGACTATATTACACCAAACGCAAGGCGCAAAAGAAACTCAACTTTTATTTTAAAAAATGTAATTATTAAAAATCAAAAACTGCAAGAGAGATAAAAACACGAAGAAAAATGGTTACCACAAACAGAATTAATTGTACTGACGAAAATCAATATCGCTTAAAAGCTGAAAAAATATGGATGAGGTATTTCCTCAAACTAGTCATTTAGGCATGTGACTTAAAATACAGAGTTATTCAAAAAGATTTCTGTGATTTTAAAATTCCATATTTTCATAAATGAACAACACAATGTGACAAGTAATACATAAATTCAAAGGAAAAATATGGAAGTTTTTTCACAAGTGTTTGATATAACTTCCTTTAGTTACCTGCATATTGACAAATCCATATATAAATTATTGCCAAACACGTTGTAAAGTCTCAGTGGTTATTGATCGAACAGAAATAGAAATCCATTATTTAGTTTACATAAATTTTCAAGCAATGGTAAGGCATACACTTTACCTTCTACAAAACCCCCTAAAAAAGAAATCGTATGGGGCCATATCAGGTGACTTAGGTTGCGAGCTGTGTAACATCAAGTCATTTGATCCAGTGCGACCAATACAACTGTGAGATAGCTTCGTGAAATATTTAAAACATCTTTCGAGAAATAGAATAACATACGGGGCTACATATTGTTCACATTATAAAACTTCAACATTTTTCATTTGTATTCATGTATTACTTATTATTCTGCTTCTTTTATTTTTTAATATATTTAATTTTTAAATCGGATGATTATCTCTGTATTTAAAACAGACTTAACTAAAAGCAGGATATTCAGAGAAAATAAATTTTATGTTTAGGGCTGCATAACCTATAAAAGCCCCTATAAAATCACAAGTGAAGATAATCTCCACTGAAGAGATGTCTACATGTAATAGTGGTATGCGCGGTTTGCAGAAATGAAGAAAAACTTTTTATCTACTGTATGATTAGGAATTCCAGTTGGAAATAACTGGCTTCACTGCCATGAAATCCCTTATGCAATTCATTATAATAGGGATAAATTTCCTTGATAATTTTTTTCAAAATAAATAACAATATGGAATATAGGAGTGACTACAGTAGCTGCAGATTCTGGAGAATTTTCAACTATTTCAGTAAGACAGGTAAGCAGCGAGAGATATAAGAATAAAACTGATTTTTAAGTCATAATTATACAGATATCTAGAATTATATTTCATTTATAGTTTTTAAGTTGCAAAAACTGATACAAAAAAGTATTGTATTTTTTGGAGAAGAAGGAGATAAAGACAAAATTTGATCTATTTTAATATAAACAGTATTTTTAAATTTGCCTTTCACATTTCTCGTTGGAGGGCTAATATGTGCTACTTGACAAACTATTCAGGCATTTCAAGAAGCAAAGCATTAAGTTTTCAAGACCTCTTGGCTTTATCTATTTGATAACCCTCTCAAAATATTTGCAATTTAGAATATAATTCCAGTTTTCGCGTAAATATCACACACAGAATAAATAACATGCTGTAATAAAATAAAAATCATTAATATATACAAATGATGAGTTTTAAACAAAGTCAATACATTTTCAGATCAATTTTCTCGATAAATGGTAATGAATATCACATAATAAGGCTTAATTTTTCCTTAAATTTTTTTTAACATTTTGCAAAGTTTCCCATCAAAAAATTGTTGTACAAAGTGTCAAAAAACATTCTAAGTTTAAATGTCAAGTGCATTAGGTGTTATTTAAGCAAATGACAATGGCTCACCCCCAGAAATAGATCCCCCCCCCGTTTTTTTGTGATAAATGAGGGCTGCAGAAAATGTAATTCCTATAAAGTAATTATTTTTTAAATATAAGGTGTCATCGAATGTGTCACTTCGTATTTGTGTTACACATATGATATAAATGGTAGCAAAAAAATTTTAAGAAGTGAAGTAATGTGATGTTTGCAATTTTAATTGTTTCAACCATTTTAAGTATGTTTCAGTATTAGTATATTTAATTTACTGCATGTTTTGTTATAACAAGTTCATGCAGTTCAAAGAAAAATTATATAAGAAAATAAAGAATTTTACTTATAAATGCAATTTATGGCAAAATTCTAACTCAATAGAACTTGAATATATTCTGCTTGAGAATATCTCTAGTTTCTTTGCTAAGGATACCACGAAGTGCAAAGATTGACTGTGTCTCCTTTATATTTTTAAAATGACACGTATATCTTTATCAATGATTTTAATTATTTCTCAAAAGGATTCTCTAGATATATATTCGTAGTCATGTAGGAACATTTTACAACCTTTGGAATCCATTTTCCAAACGGAAATCTTTTTCAAATGCAACGGTTTTCCTCCACGGTGTTCATCATGAATTTGTATAAACGTGGCATCGTTTGAAAGATCCAAGGAGAGAACGAGGGCCGGTTTTTTTTCCAACCTCCGATGGACAATAAAAAAGACAAAAGTACAGAACAAGATAGATTTATTACCAAACGGTTATGAATCATAGAGATGTCGTTACTATAAACCAAAAGTAATGAAATCGTTACTTTTCAACATAATCACCGAAAAGATTCAAGCATTTGTCATACCAGTGGACGAGCCAGTGATGTGAGATGGACCTGTACTTTGTTTCGAAGCTTTTCAGTTGTTCGGATGCCAAAGCTCTTCTAGCCAGTTTTTTAATTCTAGGAAGAGATGAAAATCACTCGGTTCTAAATCAATCAAGACTATTCGCCACATGATCAAATCTATCCCATTTAAACTGCTCTAGAAGCTGTTGAATTACAACAGTTCTGTGATGACAGACATTGTCATGAATGAGGACAACATCAGAAATCAGCAATCCACTTCTTTAGCTTTGAATGGCTCTTCGCAGTCATCGTAAAGTCTAACAATAAGCAACTGCATTGATTATAGCTCCCACTTCCATAAACTCGACAAGCAATACACCTTTTATGGTCCCCAAAACCCATTGCAATAACCTTCCCACTATTGAAGGTTTGACTTCACAAACTTGCGTCCTTATCTTGCTTCATCGTAAAAGTCGGTACCATACTTTACATACATACTTTAAATTGTCTGTATATATATACCTTACATACACATACTTTAAATTGTGTGCACCATTCACGAGCATCACCATAATTCATAAAGTGTCACCGCATACTTGATTCATTTTTTGGCGAATTTCAGCTACATCATTCCAAATAACTCTACGAGAAGAGAGCAAATAATACTATGCACTTGGCGAAAGCATCAATTGTACCATTCATTTTTACGTGCCAATAGCTCATCTTAAAATGGCCGGAGGTTGGAAAAAAAACTGACCTTTGTGCATATACAATTAACTATATAGGTCTAAAATGAACCGTTTATGAGATACGGACGCATCTATTTCGTGATTTGACGCTTAAATAAATTAAAAAATGAACTAATAATATACATAACTTATGAGCTTTTTTTTTCAAGAAAACACACAACTTTTCTGTGACAAAAGAGCAAATAAATAAATTAATTAATTAAAAAAAAATATTTTCCGATCAGTAAGAAATTAAAAGAAAATATATTGCAAATGACAGAGTATCATCATAAATAAAAATAGTAATGATTTTTCAATCTCAATGAAAACGCTTTGACTAAAAACTGAATTGTGCTCTATCAAAAGTTAAATAGCTAAGCAGTATGAGTGCACACAACGTTTAACTTTTTATCAAAAATTTTCAGCTGGATTAGAAAAGTAAAATCTTTACTTTTTTTTTATTTATGATGATGATGAAAAACTGTCGTTTTTATTTAATTCCTTACTGGCTGAAGAAAATCGTTTTTTCCCTCTCCTTTTAGTTCTTTTGTTCTCTTGCCATATGAAAGTGTTAGCTTTTTTTTAAAAAAAAATATATATTTACATGCACTGTTTTCTACTGTTTTTTTTAGTCTTTATTTTCAAAACAAATTTTAACAAATATTAATAGTAATAATACTTCTTATTTGTAGTCTTACAATTGAATAGTATATTGTAACCGAAACTGAAAGTAGATGAAAGATCGATGATAAATCAACAGGATGAAACTCCTATCTTGGTCCCTCAAGACAAAAGGAGAGACGTTCATTGTAAAACAATATTCTTTGTTGTATGCTTGGTGCGAAAAACATTTGTGTTTCCGGCACTTGCATATCGTACATCACTTTCCAGTTAAACTATTTCTGCACACTTATACATTTAATTTCTCACATGAAAAATTAAATATTTCTTTACCATTCGACTTCTCTGTATTTATTTGTAGTCTGCATTTCTTCAGAGTTTCTCATTCTGACTCATTCTACTCTACATTAATATCTACAAATTTATTCGTGGAACAGTTAACTGTCAATTTATTACGGCAATATTCTTAAACAGTCAATTTATCACGGCTATATTCTTTTTTTCCTCTCGGTACTTCCCTGATATAGCGCCCCCGGGCCCCCCCCACTGAATTATGATTATGCCAAGGTTGTCGCCAAGCTCGTGAAGTTCAAACATAAAATACGGAAATAAAAATAAATAATAATAATGATTCTAATTGAAAAAAGGTTCTGTGCAAAGTTTTGCAAAGAACAGATTTAGCTACCCAAGGTGCGCCTTTTTTTATAATTATTATTAAATTACTCAAGTTATTATAAGAATTAAAATAAATGATGAAAAAAAATCAAGAAATGGACGATAGTAAACTTTTGCGATATTAAAATTAAAAGAAACGGAAAATTATTAAATTGAATATATTTAAGCTAAATGTAATTAAAATTGAAGCAAATGATTAAAAAATAGGAAAGTGATCTGGTACACCAAAAGTGATTCTCCTAAATCAATAGCCTTTTAGGTGGCGAATAACATACCAATAAATAATATAATGCATATGCTCAACGGTACATAAATCTTAAAGAAGTTATAAAAGGTATTCTAGAACTATTCAATCAGCTTCTAACACGGGGCTAATCTTACTTTCTTTCACAAATTCTTACTATGCACCTTAAAATGGTTTCATCGTCAATGTACAGCTTCATGTAGAGGAAATTTTAGTATTCTCTTTTGCCTGATAAAAGACCTTGTTCTTGAAACAAATTATATATGACACCAATGTCATTGTTTGGTAAATTAAACATTGGTACGAGCACATTAAAAAAGGGGCGATTTTAAAGAACCAATGCAAAATCTGGATCATTAACGAACAAAAAAACAATACGAAACCTGGAACATTAACACATTACTGCCGCGGTAATTTTCAGGATTCCCATCTAAGAAGTCAATTTTATCTAATCAAATAAATATTAAAAACTCTCAATGTCTGTTCATTTATAAATAAAATTTCTATTCGTGTAAGCCATCCTTGAATTTTTTTAGTTATCTTCCTAGATGCTATCTATTTATATTTACATCGATATGCTACGAATTTAATCGTATCTGCGCGAATAAGGCAACCAAACTACGAAATTACTCGTAGCCGTTTTCCTAACCAAACACGCAAGCTACGAATTATCTCGTATTTAGCTGTCAACATTCAATATGTCGATAACGCAATCGCATGCTGTATCCTTAAGACATTAAACTTTTGGTGTGATTTACAACCTGCCTTGGCGTTGCATCTCGGTCACATGGCGATTCAACTTTGGGGGCCACTATAAAAGAGAAGTATTTTCATTTAACTGTATCTAGTGTACGGTTTACGTTAGACGGTTACTTGTATTGGCATATTATTTGATCAAGCCCTTTGAAACGATTCCATTTGTATAAAAATCCACGCATGAACTTGCAACTGCTTCTTAATGAGTGGATCTCCGTAGAATAGGGCTCAACAGATGTTAAAAGAAGATTTCTCGCAGACCTTTCATAGGTCGTCAACAAGCATGTCACATTTATTAGTCTGAAGCAATTTAACATATATTTTTAGCAATAAGTTATAGAAAGCTAATAGATCATTCTGATGAAACTTTGATTTTCCACCATTTAGAAAAAAAGAATAAAAGAAAAAATAATCATAATATTAAATATAATAAAAGGAAATTAAAGAGAGGAACAAAAAAAAAATGAAATTGACTTCCCTCTAATTTCGTTTTACCATGTGCTGAAATTTTCTTCCCATGTTAAGTTCTCGAAAAAGTAGAATTTTTCAAAATTAATTTTAAAGTAAGCATACTTCTAAGCCCCAGGATCCTTTTCTTGATAGAAATAATTACTATTCGAATAAGAAAATGCTTTCTAAAATCTTAATGGATTTTTTTTCAATGAGACAAAACACTAAAGTGCGAAAACGTTACAAATGTTGACAACAAAGGGAATAAAAATAGACGATTATGCCATAAAAATCAGCTCTAAAAATAAGAGCAAACGGTAAATTATTAAAGTGGACAATAATATTCTGTTAGGAAAGTAAAATAAAAGCAGATGACAAAAAATTGAATTAAATATATATTTTTTAGCAATGTAAATCCATCATGAATTATAATGTCAATATTTTGAATCTAACATCCTGTATCCATTACTTAATGCCCATGCATTTTGTTGACGCCATTTTCTCAAAAAAAAAAAAAAATGACACTTGTTAGCACATGGTAAAAAGAAAGGAAGACATAAACTGTTACACAGGAATTTTATTTCCAGCTTTCTGAAATATTATCAACGACGATTGAACACATCTTTCATTGTTTTGATTTCTATGAAGCGTTTCAAAATAAATATTCGAAGATGCGTGAAATTGGTTTAAAAAAAAACTTTAAAATGCAAAATATGTAAAATACGAAGAACAATTTTAGGCCAACTCTCTAGGCGTGACGAAAACGGAAAAGTTAAAATGATTTTGAATTCAAAAACAAACTTGTGAGTCAATTTCGAAAATTAATTTCAAGCGATACGTTAAAATATTTGTTAAAATTGTTCGATAATATTAGATAACCGATAAGAAATTTACAAATAATGAAAACATTTCATTTTATTTACATGCTAAATATCTCGAACTTTTTTTTTTTTTTATTTCACCTGGCCAATTCTAGATAGCATAGTACACTAGTGCCCAAAAGTTATGATTCATTCGCAAAATGCGGGAAAACGTGAGTGAATATTGGTTAAAATGTTCGAACTATCTTGTTGGAAGATTTTTGAGTTTCATGTTCACTTGTTTTCGGGAGTTGTCGGTTCTGATTTCATATTTATGGATGATAACGCACCTTGTCCTCGTGAGCAACGCGAACCTGAACGACGACATCCTCGAAACGGTGCCGTCGTCTGATCACTCTCCTATTCTGAATCCTATCATACAAATGTAGGAAACACTCGGGAATCAATTTGCAGACACCCACCAAACTCCGTTCCTGAAATGAAAAGGATTCGTCGTGACATTTGGAAATCTCTGAGTTCAGAACTCATCCACGATGTCGTAGAAAGTGTGAGAAATCGATGTGCAGCAGGCTTGACTGTCAGAGGTGAACACACACCTTGTAATACTGTAGCATTACCTTTTTGTTTTATTTGTTTTTCACTAAAAGTGAAAAAAATGTGAACTCCTGTTACGCCCATTTTTCTTTCAAACTATTTCTTTGGATGATAAAAATGATTTTTATTGTTCTTTGAAATTACATTCTCGTTTTATAACCGTTTTAAACTGGCATACCACGCTTCCTGTCATTTTGACTTAGATTTCCTTTATTATTTACATAATTACAGATTATGCTTAACTTCTGAACAGCAGTGTACAAAAATGATCAAAATCATGCCGGATCTTAACAGATAGACTGAGCTCAGACTTAATTTTTGACGAGTTCTCAAAACCAGTAGTTAAAAAGGAACTTGTGTAACCAAGGTTTTGTCTAAAACTTGGAAAAGAAAGATTTGTGTTCCTTATTCTTCTTAGTATTCGTCTGCTTAACGACGTTACTCCCAGAATTTTGCAATTTCTGAAAGCGTTCAAAGATTTTAAGGTATTGCCAAAACGATGTTTCAGTAAATTCATCAAAAGCAGAAAAAAAAGTTTACTCTAAAGTGGAAGAGAAAAGTTATAACAAGTTCAGAGAAAAGAAGTCACCTGTTTATAAAATTTCAAGCTCAGTGATAATTAGCTGAATCGGTCTACCGTAAAGTAATGAAATCCTTCTTCTTCAGTTAAAAGATGATTAAATATAAATTACACCGCCAATTCTCAGTTGAAAGCAGAAAAAAGTAGGAAGTGGGAACATCAATTAAGAAACAATATAATATACATGGTTGTTCAAAAGGATTCATCCGATTTCAAAATGCTATATTTTCATAAATAAATAATACAGAATGATAAGTAATGCATAAATGTAAAGGGAAAATTTGCGAGTGTTTTTACAAAAGTTTGACATAACTTACTTTAATTACACGTATAATGACATGTAATTACATATCTAAATTCCTACTACCACTTTGTAAAGTGTCAGTGGTAATTGATTGTCAAGCAGCAGAAATCCGTTGTTTAAGTTCATATAAATTTGTGGGTAATGGTGGCGCATACACTTTACCTTTTACAAACATCCGAATTAAGAAATCATATGGACTCATATCAGGTAACTTCGATGGTTAGCTGTGCAACATCAAGTCATCTGGTTCACTGTGACTGATGCAATTTCGAGGCAGCTCCGTGTAAGCTTCTAAAACAGCTTTTGTGAAATATCTTCACGACGAACACACGTGGATCACCTATTGTTAACAATATCAAACTTTCGCATTTTCCCTTTGTATTCATACATTACTTATTCTGGGCCGTTTACTTTCGAATATATGGAATTTTGAAGTAGTATGAATAATTTTGAATCACCCTGTATTTTGAATAATAATTTTATTTCTGGTCAAATATTACGTAATATTTATTTCATAAATTTTTTCTATCAGCATGTGTTTTTATAACGGATTTTGTGCACATTTGTTCTATTTTAAATATCAAATAATAAAGCATATCTCAATGTTTTCCCTATATACTTAAAACAGTCATTGAGTAGAGAAGCATTTGTTAAATTATTTTAATTTCACTTATAGTTTCGATTAATTGATTATTTGTTTGTTTTCTTCATACTTAGAAGCAACACGAGGGCTATTTGTGACGGACCTCGTAATTTAAAAACAGTCAGGCTACTAGAATGGACCTGAGTTGGCACCTCCCTCTCCATACTTTCATGCCAGAAAGTGGACTTTAGACCTCGATATATTTAGCGTGCATTATCCCCTCTACACGGCGTGTCTACAGCGGCATTAGGGTGCGAACCCATGATTCGAAGGATAAAACACCAGCCGCGAGCTCGCTACCACAACTCCTTGAATTTTACCTATGGGTAAGTGGACTTACATGTGGACATATCTCACAGTATCTTCATCAACCTCAATAATTCTTGTTATTTCTGTTTAAGCCAATTTAAGTAGAATAGTCATTTCTGGGTCTGTTAAATGAATCGAAAAGTTTGACAATAATCATTAAAACTACTTTTATGGAAATAAATTATAATGGTGTGTTTCCCACCAACTAAGAGTTCATATGAAGGCATCATATGACTTTATTGATTGGAGAACCTCTTCCAATAAACGAACCGTGACTTATGTAAATAAGATAGAATTACAGAGGTGTAGTGAATAAGTAATCTGTACAAACTGTGAGGAGTTTAATAAGAGAGTTTCGTGGTAAAAGAGAGAAATTGGAGGTGAGGTCATTGAAGATAAGCTCACGCTTATGCTGATAAGAAGAAAGATAAAATTATTCATTGTTGGTGAGGGAAATTCACCAGTAAACGTATGTGTAGTAGAATCCAGTGTAGAAGTTTGTTTCTGGCTTGAATCCAGTTGAATCAGGTAAGCAATAATGTATGTTATTTATTTTGAGTGGTAGTCAATCAAATTATGGTTTGGATACCTCTATCTGCCTTAATAGTACGAGCACCAATGGGAGTCTTCTGTTATAACATGAGTGAATAAGAAGAGTCTTCCGTAATTGCTGGTTTGAGATTTTCATTTTTGAATAGGTTTCAAGAAAGGTGAGAGAAGTGTTTGCACCTGAAAGAACCGAAATTCCTTCCTTAGCCAAATTATCAGCAATTTCATTACCAAAGATACCAGTATGTGACGGAACCCATTGGAAGCATATTGCATGTCGCTACGAAAGATATTTGAAGGTATAGCAAGTATAGGAACAGAAGCTCTACCTTCATCCACGGTCCAATTCCTCAGGTTCTGGAGGGCACGAAGACTGTTTGATAAGATCCAAATATCGACGAGTGAAGTTTCGGTTTTAATAGCATTAAGTGTATTAACAGCCATAAGCTCTGATCTGAATCTGAGAAAATATCTCCAGATTTTTAATCTTGAATTTATTAAAGAAAGTAGGGGCTTTAATAAGGACACCACTGCCACAGGCATTGCTGCCATGTGTGCTGCCGTCGATACAAATTTGAAATGTAGAAAGAGGAATTTGTTTGATGATTTCAAGAGCAAGTTGGAGGACATATACAGATAAATCATGATTTTTCATTTGTTTCTCTTTTGAGTTCGGTTTGAAGGTAAATTTTTGGTAGACGTTCGACTGTGTTTATTCTCCTATCTTGTGTGATAAAACATATTGACGGTTGGAAGATTGGGGATTGAATCTCGGTTTCTATCACCCTTTCTCCGAAAAAAAAACTTTAGTTTAGTATTATGAAGACTGTTGTTTATTATATTCATATGAGTCGAAATCTTGATGTTGCACGGTATGGAAATGTAGCTCTTTTTGCGCCCCATGGAACAAATATATTGAATACAAAATAATTATAGTCAGCAATAGTTTTCATCTTAACTGTTAAAAAGAACACCAGTCCTTTTAAAATTAATTTTTGAAAATCAAACAGTTTCGGACAAAACTTAGCTAATAATTATTATTTCGATGTGTGTGAGATTTTTTTCTTTCGAGAAGAAACTTTATATATGCATATCATTTCACCTAAACGCGAATTAATACGTTAGTAACTTCAATAATCTGAAACAAATAAGTATTAATTTTAATCACACATATAGAAATCACTAAAAAAAGATAAACATTTCTCTCTTTTCAAAGCGAGAGATTAAACATATAAGCCGTTAGACATTAAACTCGCATGTAACAACGGAATTAAGTATGTGATATCTTTATCAAAACTAAAATCGAGATCTTATAAAGCCCATTTTTTCAGTATTGCAATTATTACTCAAAAGCAAAGTAGATGCTACCATGAATAATTTTTACATTACAGATTGCGTCTTAGTTTGTAGGTAAACCTTTTCGTAATTATTTTGTTCGCCTGGACAATCTAGCATTTTTTTCGTGTGATATGTCGTTAAATTTTTTTAAAAAAAGGTAATCAATGAATAGCTAATTACTTGTTAAATATATATAACACATCGATCAATAACTCCCGAGTCTAACATTGAAAACAACATTTTTTTTGCAAATTTTTTTTTTTATTCATCAACATAACACCTTTTGTTAATCACCTTTTAGGGTGATACAATCGTTCCAACGCTTTTCCAAATCTTTTTTTTTTTCCCAAGAAATCTTTTTTGTTGCGAGTAAATAGCGATAAACAGCTTTCTGAATCATCGACTCGTTGCTGTTTTTGTTCCATCGAAAGCAATCGCGGCACCCACTTGGAAAAAAGCTTTTTCACTTCACTTCAAAAAACCTTTTTCCTGGTCCGATCGACTT
>BMAW01112591.1:1880026-1899643 GCA_019974015.1 Nephila pilipes
GATCGCAATTTTGACATATCGTTTCAAGCAAATAGTACCTTTGAAAGACCTGGTTAATGGTTTTAGCCATGAGCGCCATCTCTGGGTCTTGAGCATTGATCTATAAGTATATATATATATATATATATATATATGTGGGATGGCCGATATTAATAAATAATAAATCATACTTAAAATTACCATTGGTGACATTTAATATTGACGTTCTACATGAACATAAAGTTACGCATACCATTTAGAGTATTATTTCCTACAATAACATTTAAGACAAAACAATACTCCTTTCAGCGTCTTAATAAATCAATCGTTCAGAGTCATCAATAAGGGTTCTCCTTGTTCCGATGGACTATCACTTCCTTCTCAAGAGTGGAATTCCCTTCAGTAGCAGAGTAAAGGCCCTCTATGATCGGGTGTGTTTCTTCTGCTAAACCTACCTGCCCTCCTGGCTAGGCATGACCAGCTTCTTGATGCCCCACAAAGATCGTCCAACCTAAAAATAAAACTGAAAAAGTACCCAAAAGCAGTAACAAGTTGATAATCTGAATGAAAGTATTTATCAATCTGAACATCATCGTTCTTTGGAAAAACACTATCGTCTATATGGGTATCATCAACAGTCTTGTTTTGTCACTTCTTGTCTTCTTTCTTCAATTTTTTTCTCTTCTTTTTCAAAAAGTCTCAAAAAAACATATAAATAAATCCAGTCGTAAGTTTGGGAAAATAGTCATAATTGGGAAAGTCAATTGTAGATTCACAGTTAAGTAAATTGAAGTGAGCATTAGTTGTCATGCACCATCTTCTTATAATCAAAATTTCAGTTGTAACCCGATGACATTAATATTTTTTGTAGAACTCTTCGAATTTATCCTAGATGATCTGTATTGATACTTATGTAGGTATATCTTTAAGGACTGATGAAGCTTCCTTTTTTTCTTTCTCTTCTTCCTTCTTTCTTTTCTTTTTCTTTTTTTTCTTTCTGTTTTATCGAAATTACATTGTAATACAATTAGCTATTATCTTTCTAATCTTTTATATTTTTTACATCTTTCGTAGGATTGTTACTCTGTTTTCCAAAATTAGCTTTAAATTCATTTATAACTTCCTTTTGATTTTTTTTCAGTCTGTTTGATATATTCATTTCAAGAACAAGATTCTAATTCCTGTTTTAACCTCCTTTTAGTTATTTTAGCATCAATAACTTTATTTTCAGAAAAAAATGTAGCGGTCGCTGATTTGGCCTGTTATTTTAGTTGTGAAGATGACACTTATGTTAGTTGATTTAATCTTCTTCGGTTGGTGGGCTCTAATATAGATTGACGCACGCATCTTTAATGGATTTTGAAATATTATTATTGCCTATATTTTCTCTTAATTTCATCACAATTAATATTAACTAAAACCGATATAATATTGTTTTCTTCATTGTGAGACTTTATGCATTGTAAATCCATTTCTCATTTATTAGAACTTCCTTGCAAAATTACATCAAGTCCTATAATTACATTATGCGGTATAGCATCATTCTCCATTTATTACATATATCAGTAGAACACTTAAAGTTATCTATCTCATTCCTCTCCCCAAATATACCTAAGTGGGTTTCATTTTACAACTTCCTAATCCTTGATAAAATTCCACTGATTCAGTTCCAAATATTTAATCTTTTCAAGCAATATATTTTAGAATTAACGTGTAGCTTGACTCTGTATCTATCACTGAATATTTAAATTACCGAACGCATTTAAACAGATATGTTTGTTTCTGCACATTGAGAGATTCTACGCCACTGCTTGGGCTTCAGTTTCCATATTAATTCCCACATCTGTGACGCCTGCGCCCAAAGCTCTTGGACATCTGAAACCAAACCTTTATTCTATGTGAAATAAATTGATAAATGTCCTTGGCCACTGCAATTAAAACAAAATTGAAAGATTCTGACTTCACTAATTGATTCCGTTTGCATTCAAAAATTATCTGGGTTTTGTTCTACTTTTTTATAAATTATATTTTATTTTTTCTCCTCATAAATCATTTTTTATAACCCTGTAATCTTCAGTTTTCAAGTGAAATCTACGCAAATCTTTTAAAATCCATACAAACTAATTTATTTCATTTCTATCGTCTTCGTATATTATATTGCATTAAAGTATCTTCTAATTCTCCCTCGATTACCCAACTCTTCATTATAAATATTCCGGTATAGATTCAGATTCTTTCATTTCATTTGCCTAATATTTCATGTAATTGAATTAGAAAAAATCTGAATTCATCTATCAACACGTTTTAATTCTGGTATGGATTTTAATATCTAATTCGCTTCTCTCATGTAAATAATAAGGTATTACCACTAAGGATCGTTTAGCTGAAAATAAACTTCTTTGTAGGGTCGATGGGAATTAAAATATTCGCAGCGCCTCTAAACTGCCTCCAACTAAACTGAAATGTTTAATTTCACCAATAAAAGAGTGTGAAGCAAATACTTCAATGTCTGGAAAGTGTTTGCTAGAGATGTTTTGATTTCGAGTGCAGCCATAAGTCATAACAACGCTCTTCAGGAATGAATTGGGTTGACTCATTAATGTTCTGGCCTGCACTGATGGATTTTGTTTTGTTTCTACCCTGCTCGCTTGACTGATCTGAATTCTTTGAAATATATTGATGTAAAGGAGTTAACATCATTTTAATATAACCACATTTTCTTGATTATTTCCAGTTTTTGTTCCTTGAATGCAACATTCAGAATATCACAAATGGTAATCAATTCATGTAAATGCTATCATTAATAGTTTTAATTTTAGACTTAAAATTATTTCATTTACGTTGAATTCGAAACCAGTAAAATTTTATTCTCTTCTGCATTTTAGCATCAAGCATCAGTATCAAAATAAACTTTATGCAGTCTTAATTTTTTTCTTCTTGAGATTCTTGGTGCGCATAGTTTAATAAATTAATAATCATCAATCTTCATATTTAGCAAATAAGAAGTCAAATCTTGACTCACCTCAAAGTTCATTCTTATCCTTTGTCAAAGTACACAAAGACCCATATCTCTTTTTTTTTCAGTCAATGTTCACAATTTATTCATGAGTCCTATACTATCACGATTTTTATATCCTAATTGAGTCCTAATGTGCTTACATTCAATAATGCACGCCTCAATCCCTATTTCTATTCCTAGTTTTACATCTACTCATGTCCTCAATCTCTATTTCTCATTCCTTATCCTAATTTGAATTTTGTGGATGGCTGATATTAATAAATAATAAATCATACTTTTAAATTAGCACACAGACATTTAATACTTGATGCTCTAAGAACATAAAGTGCTGGAACATTTTGACGTATTACTTCACAATAACATTTAAAAACATTAAAAAACAATACTTCAGTTCAATAAATCAATCGTCTAGGAGTCATCATCAAAGGGCGTCTTCCTGTTCCGACACTACTGTCGACTCTCCTTCAAGAGTGGACTCCTCAGTAGCAGAGAGGCAGCGCCTCTATGATCGGGTGTTTCTTCTACAAACCCACATATATATATATATATATATATATATATAAGAAGGTATAGTTACATATATATATAAGGGCTTTAAAAGGAAGCTAATGCTGCATGCATGAAATAATCATAAATAGAGGAAAATGAAAAAAGAAACAATATTCTAAACTAAAAGGTAATGTATTATGATAGTGGATAAGGTTATTTAGAACCCACAGTAATTTAAGAGATAATATACATACATTTGCATAAATAGACTAAACCTAAAAGGTTGTAAAAGGAGGTCACTGATTTGAAGTGAACATTTATTATTACATAATTTCAGAAATAGAAGTAGCTTAAAGCATTATGAAGTTCCAGAATATTAAAAGTATACACTAAGATGTCGTCAGAAATCAGGAAAAGATATAGAAAGCAGGAAAAAATAAATGAATAAAAGGTTCTCAGCATTTATTAACTATATCACTTTACTTTTCAACTACCTTTACAACTAATCCGACATAAATAGTCTTCAGTTTTTGTCAATATGAATGCTTCATACCATAAAGGTTATGGTATGAAAAAAAATTAAAAAATAAGTCATCCATAAGATAAATCAGATTGAAGCTTAAAGTTCCTCTAGCGATTAATGGGATAATTTTACTGAAGAACTTTACATAATTCAGTTATAAAAATGTGTAGAGTCCGAAATTGAGAAATTCTTGAAAATCGTAGTGAACGTACCTAATGAAATTAGAATTTTGATAACCCCAAAATGATGGAAAAATCTGAATTTTTCTCTCAAAGCAGAAACCAAAGAAGAAGACTTGTGTTTTTTTCTCGGTATACGTGGTTTAAAAATGTATTAAAATGTTAAACTATTTTCATAAATGCTTATAAAATTAAGTTAATATGAAAGTCGATTGTAAAATGATTTATTTTTCAAATTAATATATATTTCATCTATACGATATCGTAAAGTTTTAATTATTTCTAAAATATTATCGAAATAAAATGGATACATTCACGCCATATTAATTGATCCCTGTACATAAGTTGTAAATTATATCAATTATTGTTATTTATGGTTTCAGGAAGTCTCAGAAGAAGAATCAGAGCTATAAAGTTTTAATTAGATTACTAAAAGTATGAGATAAAACTGAATTTTTATTTATTATTGTAGATTTATATAGTCATATCCAGAGTTATACATTCCAACGTTTCTTGACCTTTCGAAGGCTGTCATTGTTGAAACTGTAGATTGAACTTTTCTCTATACTGCATGTAACTTCAATTTATACGGCTTCCTGGAAAAAAAAAAAAGAAAAATCAATACAGCAGCAGTAATTTATAATATTATGCGTAAGGATTTTTTTTAATGAAGAATAAATTTTATCCAGATGTCTAGTTTTTCTTAGTGATAATTAAAACTTTACGATTTGTTTCATCAAATTTAAATACTAATAGAATCAGATCACTGCGTATAATTTTAATCTTATGTCTCTCTCTCACTTAATAAGCAGAAAATTCTAAAAATTTCAGAAATAGAGCCAAAAAGGTTCTTTAATTATACATTCGCTATAACCTTTGATGGAGAAGCGTCATATATATATAATTATGTCTATGTATCATGATCAAAAAAATAAATCTGTTAGTGTTACTGATAAATTGTGCAAGAGTAATTAAGCGTTTAAAGATGCATATTTTCATTCTAATTCGAAATTATACATACTTTGTATATCAGCATTAAACAGTTTAAAACACTTATTTGATGTGGGATTTAAATCTGGTCATTTCTTTATCAGAGAAAAATAACTTTAGGGAAAATAAAGGAAGATAATTGGTTTAATAAACTTTATTAAAGTCATAAATATTGTATTTTTTTATAAAAAAAAAAACTTATCCAGCAAAATGCATTTGAAAAAATATTTCGAAGACGATTTATAAAATAAATTGTTTTACAAAATCCACAATTGTTATTTTTTCGAGTCAGTTTTCACTTTCTGAAATATTTATCAAACTCACTTACTCATAAACTTTCTCAGTATTAACATAAACGGTTTATAAAATCCAATCACTGTTGATTTTTCGTATTATGCTAAACCGATTCACGCTACGAAAGAAGAAAAAACATCCAAGAATGCGCCGCAGCGTTGATTTGTTTTACTCCGAAACGTGCAAACCACAAACTTCATCGCTAAAGGTGCACTCAGAAGAGAGATGCAGGTGACCCCCCAGATGACGTCATTCTTACCTGCCCTCTGATGCCATCCCTCCTCCCTTATTTACCTGCCAGCGAAGGTGCAAAGACAACAAGTACCTTGCCTGAATTTCGGAGAAAGAGTCAATACGTAATTGAATCGAAGTAAATACAACACATAGTAAGGTATTAAACAACATAAAAAGAAATTATCAGACATTAATAGTAGTATAGAAATTAGCACATGTATAAAATAAACAAATTGGAAGTATCGGTTTGCAATAGAAAAAGTACCTTTAATATGGAATATGATTGCCTCTAGAAGCAATACAGCACAAACAGCGATGTGTGATGCTTTCAATTATGCGGTCTATCAGTTCAATAGGAAGTGAGAGCCATTGCTCTTGTAAAGCAGATGCAAGCGCGGCAAGGGTCTGAGGGGGCGGATTGATGGCAGATACACGCCTCCCTAGAGCATCCCAAACGTGCTCGATAGGATTCAAGTCCGGGGATCGAGCTGGCCACTCCATGCGCGTAATTGTTTCCTGTTGAAGATAATCATCAACAATGCGAGCTCTGTGTGGTCTTGCATTATCGTCCTGTAACAGGAAGCAATCACCAATCGCCCCGGCATATGGGCGCACATAAGCATCAAGGATGTTGTCTCGATAAACCTGAGCATTCACGGTTCCCCTTGGAAAGACATGGAGGTCTGTGCGCCCTCCTAAGGATATGCCTCCCCAAACACAGACACTGCCTCTTCCGTATGCATCTCTTTCACGGATGTTTGATGGATGATAACGGGTCCCAGGTTCTCTCCATATCAAATAACGTCTACTGTCACTTTCTAGACTAAACCTGGACTCATCCGTAAAGAGAACAGGCCTCCATTGATCTGACGTCCAGTGGACATGTTGTCGGGCCCACTGCAAACGGTCTCTCCTATGGCGCGATGTGAGCGGCACGCAAATGGCTGGTCGTCTCGCATACAGACCACCTTCGTGGAGCCTTCTGCGCACAGTTGACGTTGACACCAACCTTCCGGTGGCTGCAGCAAGAGAGGATCTAAGATGTGTCGGAGTAGCGGTTCTATTCCTGCGTGCACTTAATGTCAAATATCGGTCATCGGCACTGGTCGTAACAGTTGGCCGTCCTTGACTGAACCTCCTAGATGCCGAATCTGTGGTTTGAAATTGCCTCCAAAGTCTATGAACCACAGATGGACTCACATTTAGCCATCTGGCCACTTCTGATTGACTCTGCCCTGCCTCTAGTCTCCCGATGGCTCTCCATCGTAGTTCTTCAGGCAAATGATGCCTAGAGGTCATTATTACGAATTGGCTATCTCAGATTTTCAATGTCGCAATCACAGTAAAATTTGTGTGCTTTCTCTCAAACTTGGACTTTTATGCTCCAGGCAGATGACGTAAGCCGAGTGCAGCGTCACTAATTTGCATATTGCAATTTTACTCAGCTACTCTTAGTGGACAACATATGCAAATTTTGCACGGTTTGGCTTACTTTTGAAAGAGTTATCGCTATTTTTGTGATTTTTCCTTAATTTATGATAACCAGTGTATATATAAGGTTGCTTAAAAAGGATAGCTAATGTTGCAGTGCATTGAAATAATCATAAATAGAAGGAAATGAAAAAAGAAACAATATTCTGAAATCCAAAAGGTACGTATTATGATAGTGATAAGGTTATTTAGAAACCTTTTACAGTACTTAAGAGATACCAGGGCCATACTATTTGCATAAATAGACTAAACCTAAAAGGCTTGTAAAAGGAGGTCACCAATGTTTTGAAGTGAACATTTTATTATTACATACTTTCAGAAATAAGAAGTAGCTTAAAGCATTTATGAAGTTCTAAGGAATATTAAAGTATATCACAATGTGTCAGAAAGCAAGCCGTCAGAAATCAGGGAAAAGATAGAAAAGCAGGAAAAAATAAATGAATAAAAGGTTCTCAGCATTTATTAACTATATCATTAACATTTTCAACTACCTTTACAACTATATCCGACATAACTAAAGGTCTTCAGTTTTTGTCAATATGAATGCTTCATACCATAAATTAAGGTTATGGTATGATAAAAAATTAAAAAATAAGGTCATCCATAAGATAAACTAGATTGAAGCTTAAAGTTCTCTAGCGATTAATGATCCGCGATAATTTTACTGAAGAACTTTTCACATAATTCAGTTATAAAAATGTTGCAGAGTCCGAAATTTGAGAAATTCTTGAAAATCGTAGTGGAACGTACCTAATGAAAGTTAGAATTTTGATAACCCCAAAATGATGGAAATAAAATCTGCAATTTTTCTCTCAAAGAAACACAACTAAAGAAAGAAGACTTGTGTTTTTCTTCGGTTATACGTGGCTTTAAAAATGTATTAAAATGTTAAACGATTTCTTTTTATAAAATGCTTATAAAATTAAGTTAATATGAAAGTCGATTGTAAAATGATGTTATTTTTCAAATTAATATATATTTCATCTATACGACTGGTTATCGTAAAGTTTTAATTATTTCTAAAATATTATCGAAATAAATGGATAACATTCACGCTACATATTAATTGATCCTTGTGTACATAAAGTTGTAAATTATATCAATTATTGTTATTTATTTGGTTTCAGGAAGTCTCAGAATGAAGTAATCAGCAGAGTTATAAAGTTTTAATTATTACTAAAAAGTATTGAGATAAAAACTGAATTTTTATTTATTATTAAGATTTCAATATATAGTCACTATCCAGAGTTATACATTTCTCCCAACGTTTCTTGACCTTTCGAAGGCTGTCATTGTTGAAATCAGTAGATTGAACTTTTTCTCTATACTGCATGTAACTTCAATTTATACGGCTTCCTGAAACAAAAAAAAAAAAGAAAAAAAAAATCAACATTAGCAGTTGTAATTTATAATATTATGTGCGTAAGGATTTTTTAATATGAAGAATAAATTTTATCCAGATGTCTAGTTTATTTCTTAGTGATAATTAAAACTTTACGATTTGTTTCATCAAATTTTTAAATACTAATAGAATCAGATCACCGAGGTGTATAATTTAATCTTATGTTCCCCTTTCACTTAATAACGTAGAAAATTCTAAAAATTTCAGAAATAGAGCCAAAAGGTTCTTTAATTATACATTTCGGTTATAACCTTTTGATGGAGAAGTCTATATATATATATATATGTCTATGAAGTATCATGATCAAAAATAAATTCGTTAGTGTTACTGATAAATTGTGCACGAGTAATTAAGCGTTTAAAGATGCATATTTTTCATTCTAATTGCAAATTATACATAAATCTTTTGTATATCAGCATTAAACAGTTTAAAACACTTATTTGATGTGGGGATTTAAACTTACATCTGGTCATTTCTTTATCAGAGAAAAATAACTTTAGGGAAAATAAAGGAAGATAATTGGTTTAATAAACTTTATTAAAGCCATATAAATATTGTATTTTTTTTTTAAAAAAAAAAAAACTTATCCAGCAAAATGCATTTGAAAAAAAAATATTTCGAAGACGATTTATAAAATAAATTGTTTTACAAAATCCCACAATTGTTATTTTTTCGGAGTCAGTTTTCACTTTCGAAATATTTATCAAACTTCACTTACTCATAAACTTCAATTTCAGTATTATTAACCTTATAAACGGTTTATAAAATCCAATCACTGTTGATTTTTCGTATTATGCTAATAACCGATTCACGCTACGAAAGAAGAAGAAAAAAACATCCAAGAATGCGCCGCAGCGTTGATTTGTTTCCTTACTCCGAAACGTGCACACCACAAACATTCATCGCCAAAGGTGCACTCCTAAGAAGAGGAGATGCTAGGTGACCCCCCAGATGACGTCATTCTTACCTGCCCTCTGATGCCATCCCTCCTCCCCTTATTTACCTGCCAGCGGTGCTGCAAAGGAAAACCAGTTACCTTGCCTAGAACGGAAAGTGAAGTCAGTCCTCAGTCTGGTAAGAGAGTGTGAAGAGGAAAGGAACCCGGTGGGGAATCGAACAGAAAAAGAACGTGATGTGTTGTTGGTGAAATTTCCCGCGTCCTGTTTCAAATGCCAGACGATTTTCTGCTGGCCACCTGTTGGATCCTGCGAATCAATAGGCGGTCGTAACAAAGCTTTATAAGGATTCTTTTCTACATTCGAAGCAGGTGAGTGGAACTTTAAAAAATCGTTTGCTGTCTGTTTTGGATGGATTGAATGATTTTTTTAAATAACGTATTTAATAATTGATGGATAGATAGATTAGTGTTTATTTTATTGTTATATAAACATATATTCGTTGTTTGAAATTAATTCTTTTTAAAATGATCCAGAAGTTTGTAAATATGTAAAGTTTTTAAAAGTTTGTTTTATGCTTTATAAGGAAATGTTTATCGAGATCAAAACAAACTGGAAGAAAACATGCTCTTTCAGAATTCATAGAATTATTCTTGAATGAAAAATATTCAGTATATAATAAAATTATTTTGTTTCTGAAAGATGCAAAAACTATTAGTGTTATTCTATATAACACAACATTATATCGAAATTAAATTTTGGTAATACTTATATCAATTTTGCGTATTTAATGGTGAATTGAAAGCTAAATTTGTAACAGTAATTATCGAAGCATAATTTATTATGCTTTATACAAAGCTTCTTAATAATTATTTATTGTAGAATGATTGTATGAATCATTTTTGATTTTCAGTACTTTATTAACAATTTTAAACGTTTAGTTTTTGTATGAATTTGAAAGTGCATGCATTTTTAAAATTATTAATAAGGAATGCTTATAGTCATGATTCAATTTTTTTTAAAAAAAACCTCGGACGATAATCTCAAACTTATCAAATATATTATAAGATATTTTCTTAATTTTGAAATAATCTATTTAAAAAAAAAAGGAAAGGGAAAAGAGCATATTAAGATCTTATGTGGGGTCTATGTACAAAAATATATTCAAAAACTTTACGAAGTGTTTTTTTTTTAAATATATTTTAAAATCCCCATTTTAATATTCCATTAAAAAGCAACTTTCAATTTATGACTGGTAAAAACTTTTTTTTTTTTTTTTTTTAAATTCAAGATCGCATCCATAGTCAAAATGTCAACAACAATTTAAAATTCCTTTTCATTTTAAGATCGTGTCTGTTCAAAATTAAATATATTCTTCCCTTTAAAATCATTATATCACTTCTCAGAGTTTTATTACATGCATTTTAAAAGGACTCGTTAATTAAAAGCGGTTCATTCATAGTTCCATGATCCTTTTTACGAGTTGACCTTCGGGTGTTCCGACCTTACGTTGGGAGGGAAAATGCAATATTTTTTGATTGAAGGTCAAGAACAATTTAAACTACACGCAGGTGAAAGTGTTCTGCATGATTTTTTCCAGTCGTGCAATAAATGCCATTAACGATCGTAATATGAAAATGAAGTAATTGGAAAGTTGATATGAAATGTTAATGGCCTTTCTGTTTCCCTTTTAATAGCTGCTACTGTACTGTCTAATTTCTGCTTTTCAGAGTTTTTTTTTCTTTTAATCAAATGCGCATTTCAATTATTTAAAATTTCACTATTTTTTTAAAGAATGCACCCCTGATTATAATTGAAAAATATTTCGTAATAAACTAAAAATATACGAATTATATTATCATACAGATTTATTTATGAATTGTGTTACATAGTGTAACAATTTTAAAATCATATAATTTTTTTCTTTTTGAAAAATAATAATTTTTAAATTAAACAAACGACATAAAAATTAGTATAATTCAGCTCACTTTATCGTGATTTTTCGAAAAATTCCACAGTACGTACTTGATTCTAGCAAGCTGTTTTATGAACTGTTTTCCATGTTATTCTTCCAAACAATATGCAAATTTCGCTACCATAAATTTCAAATGATAAAAATCCCAATATGTCACATCATATAAGTATTTGAATTTTAGTTTTGAAAGATATTTATTTCCAATAAAATGACTAAATAATTTTTTTTTATAAAAAGTTTTTTTTTAATTTAAGAGATTCTCTCTCAATGTGTGGTCTATTTCAACGAAATGGCGATACCATTTATTTAACAAATATATAACATTTTGTTGAATATCAAACCACACGAGAGAATTGAATGGAGGTATTTTTCCATCGCAATACCAATTCAAATGTCAACGCACGATGCATTTTCCGAATTATATTTGTAACTCAGTGATATATAAATGATTTTTATCCTCAATATAATGATGAAAATAAATATTATTTTACCTCTTTTATACACAATATTAAATCATTCCGTAAGAGAAACAAAATTATTCATGCGGGTTAAGATTTCTTTTCTTTCAATTATTTATAAACAATTCACTATAAAAATCATTGAATTTTTCTAGTTTAAATATTCTACCGATTCGAATTATTCTCCTGAAATAACAGAATGTCTTTCATTCTTTTTTTTTCGTTATTGCACTCTAGGTATATTACAAAAATATCATATATTGAAATATTTAACATACCGTAGCTGGTTATAGTGAAACTAACTTTCAGCCTACTTTTTATGAAAACAGAAGAAAACCATTTTCTCAGTCACTTTTTTTATTGATTACCAGAAAATAATAATTTTTTTTAAATATTTTTTTATTTAGTGTACCAATTTCTTATCGTGACTTATGTAAAAATCTGCAATTGGTGTTTGATTTATTTTCAATTCTGTTTAGCCATATTTGGAAATTCCCATTCAAATATTGAGTTCTAAATGCGATCCAATGAAAGGATGGAAAAATGGACGAAGGATAATATATTGTGGTCATTACAAAGGAATAGAAACCTGAAATTGGAGTTTTTGAAACAATGAAAGCTAACGAAGCTCCTTTTTCTAATGCTTATTGAAAATCAGAAAAGATTATTTAAATAAATTTCAGCTATTAAACATAATATTTCTTCATTTCCATCCTTCCCCATGCCGTAAACCATTTAATATATAAAAAACGACTGAATTATTTTCTTTCAGAAATCCCTCGGTTTTGTGTATCGCTCGTGTAAAAATGTAGAGATGTATCTTTAGGAATTCGAGTGAAATAAATCATTTTAGAAGAATAAAAAGAGAGAGAGAGAAAGAGAAGTTGTGGAAAAGAGAATTCGTTCTGTGAAGGTGCCAATGTTATAAGACAATGGGAAAATGAACCAACAAACGAAATGGCAAGGCAAAAAAAATATTGTATGAAATGCATCACTTATTCGAATTTTTTGAGGTTCGAGTTTTCCTCTCTTAAGAGGATTTTAGATGTTATGTAACTCAGAAAAAAAAATTACAACAGATATTTTGAGTATAACCGTGAACTCCCACTACTCTACGTTTCTAATGCGTCTGATGCGACAAAAAAAGAAAAAAAAAAAGAAAAAAAAAAAACTTAACTGCAAGTTTTTATATAACATCGCTTATAAACAGTTTTTTTATAACACGTGCGATAAATGTGATATTCGACTCGTTTTTGTTTAGGAATTCAAAATACATATCTTACTTGTTATTTACGATTATCAATACTATAATATTATTGGAACACCTTTATATATATTATTTACATAATATATATACAGGCTAAGCTATATTATATTATATACATAATATATTATAGAATAGCCCGTTATTGTGAATTAAAATGAAATTATCTATTATCTGTGTTGTTTTTCATAGTTAAAATAATTCTTCTATAAAAAGAGATTAATTCATACTTTAAATGCCATGAAATATCTGAATCCAGCGCATATATCATTAACAATATTTTGATTAAAATAGGAAGTGTAACAGACAAATATTTATATTCTTATAGAATAAATTGAAAATGCATGTCTGTTGTAACACAAGAATGTGATTGATTATTTGTTAACATCATGTTTAGAAGCAACACGATGTAATAACTACACGACCATATTATGAACATAATATGAAGTGAAACATACTTTATAGCTCACCAGTTGATTAATTTGATACTTGCATCAGAAAAGTCCGATTTATTTCCAGAAAATGTAGTACGTCGTGTGATACAGTAAAAATTTGTCTAAGATGAAACTAACAATTGCAATGAAATAAAAATGATTACAGTAGATGTCAAAACATTTAATATGAAAAAATGAGAAAAACTATGGAAACAGTTTTTACAAAACTTGATATCATTCAGGAACTGAATGATTTTTAAGTACCTATTGTAGCATAAAGAGAAAATTGAATGTCTTAGTATTTTTAATTCCATTATAGCAGAGCATGAATCTTAGTTTTCTTTCGCAAGGATAATTTATTATTTAAACACATTTAAAGTAAGAATGAAAAGTGAATGGTCAACACATTTCTGGCAACAATTTTTTCACTAACATTAGGTCATCGGACGTTATGTAGTAGTTAATTCATGAATTCAATCATTTATGAATGATGAACTGCTTGATTATTCGGCTTTTGAATTTTCAAATAATTGAAATTTGCAAAGAAGTTTTCTTTTTTGCCTTTGGCTCTGTATTCATAAGAAATTCGATTCGTCGTAATTTATTTCACGTTTACGCATGACATAAACAAAGCACTATCAATCTCTAACGAATCGCTTACACGTGTTTAAATTTTTAATTTATATTATAAACGTGCGCGCCTTTTCTGGTCTATTTACAACAATTTTTGATGTCATCTTCTCAAGAAATGATTGAATGGAAGATCCATAACAAATCACGTAAGCAGTCTTCTGAATTGTACGTCGAAAATCTGAAAAAAAAGTGCTGTTTAGTGTGATATGAGCATCAATCATATTGTTGTTAAAAACCAGTATCTTTCCCCCCCTGAAAAGTTTAAAGAAATGGTAATCAGAAATTTTTTTTAGTGAATTAAGATACGTAATTTTTTTAAAAAAAATACTCAAGTTTCTTTTCCTCTCTTGAAAATGATTAACTGGTGATTTTTAATTTTCAGAAATAAAATGGTAAGTGAAAACATGAAAAACTTTTTTTTGTTGATATTCTCGTTCCTTTCATTTCTGTTAATTTATTTTTATCCCTCTTATTGTTTTCGTGATAACTGATTTTTCATTATTAACACCTCCGTTTTATAATTTCATTCCAGAAGAATTTGAAGCTCCGAGAGTGTTTCTCGCATTTTTATTAACCGAAATAAATAACCAGATATGACACGACAAATTTTACAGCCAAATCAATAAAAGAAAAAAAAGTTAAAGAACATCAGTAAATAAATCGGATATTGGTGATAAAATAAGAAAAAGTAACTTTTCCCTTTTTATTATTTTTTAAAAGAGTTTCATGAGAATGGTTAATTTCTTCATTTTGTTTGAGACTAAGATGTTTGTAAAAAGCCTTGCATTTTCATTTGGTACTTTACGTTGTTGGAAACTTCAAGTATGAATGAAATACTTCAAGCTTTTAATACAACTAAATAACAATTTAAGTTTCATATTGGCATTTGAATAAATGATAACGTAGTTTACATTCTATTTGTTTCAAGAATGGGTTTACTACGTTATTGAAAAAGTTCCCATGGACTAATTTAAAGAATTCTTAATTAATTTTAATGAAGTTACAATCGAATTGTATTGAAATTTTATATTAAATATTGATACTTTATTTCATTCTGGCTGATTAAATATCCCTTAATTGATTTTAGTTTTTTTTCTTCAAAAAACATTTTAAAAATTTTAATTTTTCTGAATATGGAATACATTACGGCATTTAAAAAAAGCTAAAATTGTGTACATACGCTCATTATATTTAAGAAAATGTTTTGTTTCGTAAAAAACATTAGTTTTGATTTACAATTTTAAAATCATGAAATATATCTTTTTTTTTTTTCCAACAGCAAATGTATTGATATTCGTCAACATATTTGTCTTTGAAGTATTCTTCATTCGTAAAATTTTAGATAGAAGCCCATTGCGACGTGAAGGAAAAAATTACCATCGGAAAAAGCCCCAGTAATTAAGTAGACACAATGCTAGTATGTCTCCATCCTCATCTCCAAAAAACTGTGTCTGACCCCACAGCTAGTAACACCCGTAAGTATAATTATGCTGCCACAAGTTCCTTTTGTACCACAACTTGCGCACCTGAAGGCATGTGACTTGGATGATGTTAACGCCTCAGCCATGCTTTCTGTCATATTCAAAAGTGATCGCCAGCATCTCCATCCTCCACTTTCATCAAGGAAAAGTTCGCGGATTGCATGTGGAGGGTGAGGCCAATTTTTTTTTCCTTTGGAGAGATTCATTTAATTTTGTCTTCTGGCCATTAGTTGCTACGGCAAACCTCAAAAAGAGCATTTCATGCTTTTTTGCTTTTTTATCTGATACGAGGCATCTTTTGTTGGCAATGGGTAACAGCGATGGCTAAATGTGACTTCATTCTGTTCAAATGGTGCTCTGAGGTCAACATGACAAAGACCTTATGATGTTTCAAATGTCTCCAAGAGATGGAGGCGCTTTTAAAATTCACCCAACCCTAACCATTTATGTATCCTAACCCTTTCTTGTTAACTCTTTTTTGAGTTGCTGAAGCCAACAAAATGAAGAGTCGAAGACGTAAAAAGTTCATCAGATGAGCCCCACCTTCAGAGAAACAGGAAACAGAACAATACTTATTGTTTCAAGCTTAATTTCGATTAAGCCATTTTCATCTGATTGATTTCCGATTAGTTGTTTAGCGCTTTGTGTCCGATATCGAATGGTCAAGACAGGCTAATAATGGCGTGTCAAAACATGAAGAACACTTTCTTCGATGTGCCGTATTAATTGCAGTTTGGAAAATGAATTCAATATAAATGGACGCATTTGTTTTACAAATAAACTCTCTTGATTTTTTAGTTCGTCTCGTTCTTAATAAGCTGTTGAATCAGATGTAGGAGTTATAAGTCCTTTGTAAGGGCTGATAGAAAAGCAAACAGAAGGAGATAAATCATCTGTCATCGATGTTAAATGTTATGTCCTAAGTGATAAGCTGAAAGTTTTAAAAAGGGGCATTGTCCTTTTCAGTTTCATAGCGATAATTCTTCGTTGGGTTCATATTAGCGACGTATATAATTTTTTTTTCGTGGAGATTACGGCTCCCTGAGAAGTTAGCTTGGAACTCTTAATATATTGTAGTGTCTGATCAAGGGCTTAGCGAGAAATCTTTCATGGGGAGAGGAGGGGGGAGTTATCCTCCTTCAGTATATATCTCAAAATTAATTTCAAATTTCACTGTTTATTTTCAAGAGGAAAATAATGTTTATGAAGAGTATAGGATTTCAAATATTAATTTCTTATGGTAAAATTATAAAAAAAATGTAGCATATAGTTTAAGTTTTAAAATTTCAATATACAGCAATACTAATGGGGGGAGGGATCACAACCTTTATGTCTCCCCATCGTTATGCCACTTGAATTTCTAAATACAATTAATACTTATTAATTGTATTAATTGTAATTTTGGGAAGTTCAAGTGGCTTAACTCTTGACGAATGATTTGAATTTTTAATAAAAACATCTTGAAAGAAAGAAAAAAATTGATTGAGAAACATTTTAAAGGCGGAGTAATGGCCAAAACAAAGAAAAATGAATCACGAATACTGAAAAATATTTAAGAAGAAATATTGATATCGGCGTTTTTATAACTGGATAATTTTAATAAACACCACACTTATGAACTTCAAGAGAGAAAGAATTAAATAAGTATAGTTTCAATAAAATTTATTCAATAAGTAATTTAAAATAAGAAATCCTAAATAAGTTAGAAAAACGCCTTCCGAAGAAGACTTCGATAAAGAAAAATACATAAGAAGATAGATTCGATAGATACAAATTCAGTAAGAAGTCTGTAAAATATTAATTTGTATGTATAATATTAATTTGTATGTATAATATTATACATTTTAGAATTGAATAAAACTAATTTCAAGTTTCTTTGTGTGGAATGCAGGCAAATGTTAAACTAAATGAATGAATAACATTATATATTTGCGACACTTATTACATGAAAACAACCAAAAGCTAGAAAATATTTCTAATTCAATATTTTCCATTCGTTGGGAAAGACAAATATTTAAATTAAAATGTGTTATTCCGCTGATAAACCATTAACTCAATAAGAAAAACTTTTCACACCTATAGTGAACAAAATCCTGCTTTTGAAGAATGTAACGTGTTATTTAATTATACAAATATAATGCAATTTTTTTCAATATAATTTGTGCCAAGGCAATTCTTTTACTTATAAAAAAAGGGTTTTCAACTATTTTAATTTATATTATATGCTATTTTTTATTGTCAATAAAGTGTACAGATTTATATTCAACTTAATTCTTAGAAAATGTAACTATGTCGACAAAACCTGTATACTGAAACAGAATTATTTCCCTTTTTCATCAAATTGCAAGCATATGTCCAGGGACATAAGTTTTGATTCCCTTTTGTTTCATATGTATATATTCATTTCGATAACAACTAAAAAGATGCGGAATTGAGAAATTAATATGAGAACAATGTAAAATAACTCTATTTAACCTTCCATTCCAAGTACAACTGTTCCAAAATTGGTCTTTTTAAGGTCCCAAATTCTCTGAGAAAAGAATGGGAATAGAGGTCATTACATAAATAAGTATTCTTATGACATTCTAATACAACGTCCTATTTCAGGGTCATTTATTAAACAATTAGAATCTAACTCATGCTATGAAGGAAAAGGTACAAGTTCAGGTAGATAAGTTCACAAAAGAGAAACATTCGTTCTAATTGAGGAAGGATTCGATGTTTAGGACTATTCAGTTTACGAAACAAAAGTTGGCTTTGTAAGTTATAAACGCTACTTTTTTTTAATTTTAATCTTTCATCTTTTCCTTACTTTTCAATGCGAAAGGTTTGTGACATTAAATATTGAATCAAATTTTGTAATAGACTTTAGTTACTGTAATGTAAAAAGAAAAAAAAGGTTAAGGTTTTTCTTAATTTTCAAAAATTAGAACAGTATTAATGTAGAAAAAAAAAAAGGAGAGACCAGAATAATATATGATTAAATTTTGATGCATTAAAAGTATTTTTTACTTTTTTTAGCGTTTCCGATAGCTGGAATTGTGATTGGTTGTTTGAAAGAAAATGGTTCTTCATTAATAAAATTGTTATAATTGTGTTTAATCAATAACAAAGCTATTTTGGAGCATATTTTAACACTTAATGAAACTGATGTAGGTGTCTACACAACAAAAACAACGAAGTTTTCGAAAGTTCTTATTTTTCTGCGATATAAATTGACTGTATATAATATTGAACTCTATTACAATCAACCCTATTTAACAAGGATTGACGCGAACTTGAAAATAAAAGACAGAATTAATAATGATCTCTATGCGTTGTTTGTATTATTGTTAAAATTCTAATATAATCTGATAATCCAATGATTGTAATTATTAGACAACATTTCTAATAAAAGGAAATCAAAATTGCTATTTAGCTTATTGCATTTGAACAATTAGTAAAGATTAAATTTTTTATAAGAACAAAACTACTTAATTCAATAAATTTTATGTGTGAATACAAAATATTTCGTATACTTTATTTAAAATGAACGTTACAAAATGTCGAAATAACATAAAGTCGCAGATTGTATTTCCATCCTTTCAAGTGTAGTATCTCAATGTTACTTTGTTCATGAGTAAAAGAAAATTTCGCTTTTACAAAAAGCGAGCATTTTTCTAAATAATAATAATAATTCGTGAAAGAAGTTTGCACCAGAATGTTATATATGTCTTCTAAAAAATAACAATAAAATGCAATGTTTTCTCCTATTTGATTACATTTTTCTTAATCCAAAATACCGTTCTCCCCAAACAAAACTAGTGTTAATAATAAAAAGAGAGGAAGTGTTGAAGCTTTCATTTTTTCCCCAGGTAAAATATTTGCTTATTCATG
>BMAW01112600.1:270-21106 GCA_019974015.1 Nephila pilipes
TATATATATATATATATATATGTGTGTGTGTGTGTGTGTGCGTGCGTGCGTGCGTGCGTGTTCGCGCACACAAATCCAGCGATATATGTAGATCCAGCGGTCACAGATGCCGAATGCTCATGGCTGGCGTTGTTTGTGTCTAGTCGTGGGTTCGTGTCCTGATCCCACCAAAGATCCCTCACGTGGGGAGCTGATGCTCGTTTAATCTATCGAAGGTTCGGTTTCCTCAATTGGAGTGGTGTGGAAGTTTGGAGTGTTGGTTGCTAACTCAAGTGTTGTTTTCGGCACTTCACTTAAGTTCGAAATTACGAGATATGTCACCAATGATCCTCGTGATGTTTCTAAGAGCGATATTTAAAAAATAATCTTTCATTCTGTATGATATTTATATTATAAAGCAAAAGAATTTATAATAAATATTTTGCTTTCTTGCTGATACAAGATAATTACTATAAATATTGTATTTAATTATATATACTTCTTCGCAACATTTCAAGAATAAACTATGTAATTACTTTTCCAATTTAACCTAATTATATTTATAAATGGAAGTAGTTTATAAATAATTTAATAAATGTAAAATTAATATAACTACCTCTATTATAATTTTCATATATTAATTATTTACACACACCAACACACACACACACACACACATATATCTATATATATATAAGCGAAATACCACTGACTGACTCATCACGATATCTCTAAGACTATACAACCGATTGACTTGAAATTTGGTACAGTTACTCATTTTGCAATGTAGACGCTCACTAAGAACGGATTTTATGGAATTCTTAACCAAAATGTAGTTATCTTCGGTTAATCTTTTCTTACCCATCGGTTATGTCATTTTGGCGACTTTATCGCCAAAAATTACTTGACCAACGCCAAACGGAATATATTTTCTTAAATGTATACTGTGTATCGCTACCAATTAAGTTTACTTGCAAGATTTGCGCGTGCGAAATGGAAAAATATCAAATAATTTAATATTGAAGCGCTGATGGATGATTGGCAAGATTTTGGAGAAGAGGCTCTTTTTTGCAAAATATCACCAAATATCTTCCACCGCCAAGTCGAAGCATTTCAATGACCTTGCATTGTGAATTTTAAAAAGCTATACTATGGTAACCCCAGCTGATTTCGCTCGCCAGCTGATTTCGGTTTTGCTGAGCAAACGATAATTTTTTATTGTTGTGGAACCTAGGCGTGAGTCTTAAATTTATGAGAAAAGTATTTTATTATTCATAATGATTGATAAACTACATTTGTAAATCTAAACGCAATCTAACGAAGATATTGAAGTTGGCTTTTAACAAATAAATAATAACGGTATGTTATTCATGTCATTAATAAAAAAAAATAAGTAGCTATCAAAATATTTATTTTGATGTACGCATTAATTGTAACCTAATGTAAATATCATGCAAAAGTTTTGTTTCTGTATTTTGATAATTTTTAGTTTTTGTTTTCTAGGAAATAAACATTTTTCATTTTTTAAAATGGCTGGATATTTTATTGTTTTCAGAATACAGAATTATTTTTAATGCTATGATTTTTAAGAGCTATTCTGTCTATTCAATTGCAGTTCCAGATATGCTGCTACCGTAAGAGTTATCCTTTTGCAAAAAGGATCACGTAATACGGGTGACTTTTTGCTAAAAAATTTTATTATACTTCATTTTTTTGTTAGTATTTTTTGTTGAATTTTAAAATAATTTGATTTAAAAAAGTTAATTTCAGTTATATTTTTTTAACTTGAAAAGTATTTCATTGTAGGTTAATAAAAATTAATTTTTCATATTTACTTTTCAGTTATAGTTCTTAATAATGGATGTTGAATATATTTGGATCGATGGAATACCTACTCCTTTCAAAGTTTTTAAAATTCTTGGCGACGGAGCATGTTTATTTTCGTCTCTGTCTTTGCTGGTGTTCGGTGACATATCGATGGCGAATAAAATGAGAAATATTATTGTTTCTCACGTGTTTGACAACTGGGATCGGTTTAAATGCTACACTCAAATGCTATCTGACGCCCCTTATAATACTAACGATTTATATTTTACCGAAATGTGTAAACCAAACACGTATGGATCTATTTGCTAAATTATGGCGGCGGCAGAGCTATTTCCCTATCAGTTCGAAGTTTATCAAGGTGGCTGCCTTATAGCTTCTGTTGGGGAAACAATTCAGGGGGAAAAAATATTACGTTTTACGGGAAACTGTAATAGTTGTCATTTTGATGTTTTATTTAAATAGTTGGATTAATAAATAGAAGTAAAGTTAATCCTGGTTTTGATAATGTGAAACAAAATGAAGAAAATGTATCATCTTTAGTGTTTCAGCCTCAAGAAAATGTGTCTGTGTTAGTTTCAAAGACTCAATCAATATCTAACATTGATTTTTCAAGTTCAAGTGAATCAATTATTAATGATGTAATATCTCTTCAACTAAATAAAGGTAAAAGAAATTAAGAAAAAGATTCACAAATTCAATTAGATATAAACAAGTAAGACCAGCTTCTACAAAATATATTCAAAGTCATCCTGAAGAACATAGAGAAGCTGCTTCAAAATATACTAAAAGCCATCCTGAAGTACATAGAGCGTAAGAAAATACTTTTCTAATACCCCCCATGTGAATCAGGCAGCTGTAATTAAATACAATGATAAAAGATCAAAAGTTAATTTAGCTCAATGGACTTCCAAAAATTTGTCTGGTTTTAAATATGAAATATATATATTGACTATTCAAATGATAAAATTGTCAGTATCGGAAAACGTTTGCCCTGTTCGAGGTGCCGTGCTTTAAAAGGATAGAAGAACCTCCAGGAATGTGCTGGAGTGGTGGTCAAGTCCTGCTTCCTGTTATTAGATCCTTCCCTGAACCTTTGAATAGTCTTCTTAGCCATAAGGATCAGCTTTCAGAACATTTTCTTTCTACAATTCGCAAGTATAATGGATGTTTTCAGATGACGTCATTCGGAGCAAAAGAATTGAAGGAAGGAAATTTTATGCCAACATTTAAAGTCCAGGGCCAGGTATACCACAGGATAGGTAGCCTATTGGCTGAGCCTCCTCAACAACCTTCTTTTCTTCAGTTTTACTTTCTATGTGATGATGAACGTGAAAGAAACATTCATTGTGGTATTTTCCCAGGTGTTAAGCCAGAATTAGCCAATTACAAAAGGAGCTACATGAACATAACAGGTATATTCACGATTTCAAAGCTGCTGTTGATTCAGTTCCTAAAGACCAAAAGGAGTTCAAGGTTATAATTAATGCCGATAAAAAACCACCTAGAGAACACAAAGGTCGTTTCAATGCTCCAATTTTCTTGATATTTTATGTATAGGTTCCAAAATATAATATTATCGTCTGCCCAGCGAAGCGGGCGGGTATCAGCTAGTATATACACACACACACACACACACACACACATATATATATATATATATATATATATATATATATATATAAATTAGAATCACTTAAAGTAATTTTTATCTGTGCTTCATTTCTACACAAACATTTAAGAAAATTTTCTAACTCTTCTGTAACTATATACAACAGATCATTACCAACGGTTCGTCAAGCTAAACGAATATTTATCAAAATTACTGAGTAAAATGTTTTTCCTCCCCTTACTTTAGTTTAGTAAACTGGTTTATATTTTTCGAAATAAAAATAATATTTCAATTCGTTAAAAGTGCTGTACGTTAAAACTAGAAAATAATCCCAGTTTGAAAGAAAATATTTACCACCAACTAAATATTTTTAATTTCTTAACCATTTTTCACACACACAAACGCAAAATCAATGGAATTTTCCTCCCACTTAACTACAAAGAGTTTTTCCTTACGGTTGTTTATCGAATGTTTAGCAACACGTCCATCTATTACTATTTCCTAAACATCCTATAAAAATTCAATACAACCACACCTATTCCCATATTTCGCTCAACTTCCGCATTTAGATATACCCACACATTTCAGAAGAAAGGGAAATTATTATTTTCTGAAAAACATCACACTTGTTTCCTTATAAAATTTCACTCCCACATTTATTCTATTTCGGTAAGAATGGACTTTTCCTGAAAGTGCGAATAGAAACTGGTCCACTAATTTGACGTAAGGAGAGAGGGATAAAGATCTTCCGGTTCGTAGCGGAAGTCTTAGATCCGGTTGTGGAGATTTGTCTAAGGTGGACATTTCCGATAGGAATTCCCTGAAAAAAAATAATGAAATCCTCTTCAAAGCGTCATCTCAAAGTGTGTTTATTACTTCGCCTGTTGAAAGACGATTTTAATTTTAACCACAGGTAATATTTCCTTTTGGTTTGTTTCTATAAGGAACATCGCCACATGTGTAACGGATGTAATAAAAATATCACGTATTAAAAACAATATAATACTCCGCTTCCTTGAAGATAAATTGGTACCTTTGATTAATATTTATTCTACAAGGGCATATTCAGATTCATTTTTGAGCAAAATATTCTCCATTTTCCTACTTATAATAATCTATTTATTTTATATATGTATGATATGTTTATTCTATTTATGCATTTATATGTTTTTTCTATATATTACAGCATATATATGTAATATTATTATGTATTTTATTACAATATATATTTAATACTTCCATCATGTATTACACACAACGGATGTGATAAGTACGTCAATCTATTGTACATTTTTCACTGGATAGAATATATTTGTTGCCAGATTTAAATTGCTAGCATCTTGAATATCTTTTAGGGCCCTATTTCCTGTTAGGTATATTCAAATAATCCATTAAAAAGTTTAACATCCTCTTCCTTGAATATAATATTGTGTCCTTCACTATTTTGCTCTAAAGTGGTTATTAGAGTTTTATTTCATTGGTTGTCATAATTTTTCGGAAAAAAATAGCTTTCCATTCGTCTATTTATAATAATTTATATATATATTTTATCATATGTTTATTCTATTTATGTATTTTTCTATTTTAACTTATATGAGCCGTTTTCTCAGCGAGTAATGTAAGTCCATTTTAAATTAATGGAGATATTTAAGAGTTTGTATTTTAAAAGTTTGAAAAATGTTGGTATATGTTAATAAACTCATTTTATGTTTCTTTAATATTATATTGGTTTAAGTTTATTACGTGATCCCCTTTTTAAAGTATTAGTTAAAAGAAATTTAATACATTTGGTGACCTCAAATTTACTTAAGGGGACTTAGTACCTTTGCACCTTCAAAAGTTCGATTTTCCAAATTTGATTTTAAAAAATAGTACTAATGTTAGGAGTATTTTAAAACAAACCGCGTCAAAATCCGACAATTATTACGCCCTGTGCAACAAAAAATGTAAGTGTCTAAAGTGGCTTGTTCTATGTAATGCAATGTAAACAAACCTCTTTTTCTCAGTTTGCTATTTTCACACTTTCCCACAGGATTAAAAAAAATCTTTTGCATGCAGAGCTTTCAAATTTTACATGAGTGTTGTACTTGTAAATCTTTATTCTGTGAACCTCAATTTTGTTACTAGGATGATTAGATTTTATTTTATAACATGATACATGAAAAAAAGTTACTAAATAGAAACTTGATAACTTTTTTAATTTTTCAATTTTTTTAATGTAAGGTAAATTTAAAATTTTAGGTTTACAGAATAAGTTCATTACTTAGCTTTAATTTGGTATAAGAATTATGGTTCTACTGTACATCTTTCAAAAGTTATCTTGTGGGTAACGTAAGGTAAGCTAATTTATTTTTCAAATTTTTGTACGCATATTTCATGTTGTATAAGAAAATATATTAATTTAATAGCAAAACCTGACCCAGTATTTTAAACTATGTACTTTATTACACAAACTGGCAAAGTTTCATTCTGAAATGAGCAAAAATTGTTGTTTTATGATGAATTGAAAAAAGTTTGTCAAAATGTTCTACTTTTGATTTCGTAAGGTACTAAGTCCCCTTAAACCCCTTTCAATGTCAACAAAGGGGGAAAATCATACATTTATGAAATATTAAGTGCAGGATTTCAATTATATCAAACCAATTTGTTTGTGAAATGTTTATTAAATATGTCGAAATTTTTTTTAAAAATACTTTATTTTAATATTTCTTCAGATATTACCATTTAAATTACTTTAATAATTACTTAGTATTAAGTGAAATTTTTAATTTTTATCATCTCAAGATTGTTTTGGAAAATAAACATGCTATATTAGAGTAATTTATAAGGTAATAGACCCAACATATCCAAGAAGCAGAGAAATTATGTGGTATATTTTTTGAACTAAATATTATACCTTTGTGGAAAATGAACTTAGCAATTTCATTAACTGATTAAATTTTTATTGACAAAATGATGAAAATTTTGAAGGATTTTTTTTAGGAACTGCTTATAGATAATGTTTATAGCAGATTGCATTCATTGTTATCATTAACTAAATTTTTGTCCAAAATGGATATCACCACTTCGAAGGAAATGGCTCATATATTATAGTAATTATATGTCAATACTTCCATCCTTCATTGTTTTCAACAGATGTAATAAATGCGTCAATCTGGTATAAATACTTCATTGAGCCAAATATTTGAATTTAAATTATTAAAATCTTAAAAAAAATCATTTAGGGCTTAGTTTTTCGTATATTTTTTTATTTGTATGCAAATACAGGATTTGTTATTAGTTAAAACTACAAATGATGCTTAAATATAAGCTTTCAAAACTGTTAATTAAATTCTAATTTGCTTCATATGAGCTTGGTAATATAAGTAACTTTGAATGGGATTTTGCAACATAAGCTAATTGGGAATTTTCTGAATAATGAATTAATACTGTTACTTTGATTATTATTTTTATTTTCTTATAAATAATGGAAATTTAACATAGAAATATACTCACATAGTGTTTATTCCAATAGATATGTCAGGTTAGTATGTGACGTATGTTTTTCATTGGGAAAGTCTACAACCATCTTAAAGCCTAATAATATAGTCATTATGTTCAAAACATCAAATGAAGTTACATAAGACAAAGACAACAGAGTTTATTAATTATAAACAAAGAATTTACAAGATCACTCTCTCACGAATTCTTCTTAAAATAGCTAATCCTAGTTTATATTCTAAGAATAAAATCTTAGCTTACCAGCTTACTTATTCCGATTTAAACACTTCTTGAATATAGCAGATTCGAATCTTATTATTCTGATCAAGAGTCTCTTCAAATTAATTGTGATGATTCACTCCAATTTATAACATCTATCAACTTGTCGTTATCCTCCATCTAATTTCTCTTCCTTTTCAATTCTATTTCGCTTATACAACACGATATCTAATTAAATTCACTATACTTCTTACCTTCATCTAATGTATCTAGTCGTGTTTTCATTTTGGTTGGTCAGGAGTTGTTATTTTATGTAAATCAAATTACCAAAAGTCCTCGGGGCTAGTGAAGAAAAATTCGCAAATAGCCCAACATCAAGGATGCGTCAGGTGCCTTCCTCTTGGCTTGACCTGAGTTTAAAATTGCAAGGTTCCTTCGCCAATAGTCTCGTGTTGCTTTTGTGCGTGACGTTAAAAAACGATGAATAAGTCATTAAAAAGAACTCGGAATTAAATAATGGAATTTTTTATGCCAGTTATTCAGCGATATATTTGTAAATTTTTAATGAATTAAAAAGTATTCAACTATAATGTATTACGAATACAAAATAACACTTAATAGTTGTAATTCAATAGTAGTGCAAAATATATATCTTCAATAGAATGTGGAAATCAGTTCAGCAGGTTGAGAAAAATCAACGAAATGTCCATTTTAAAAATTAAATTAGAAAGCTCGTTAAAAAGAATATCTAAAAATAACTTTTTTTTAAATTGTTCGCATCGAAACAGTGATTATTTAAGTTAGTTTTATACAAATTCAATTAAATTCTTCGTGAGATATATCACTCGATGTGTAAATTTAAGGTGTTCTGAAAGTAACACTGATAATTTTATTCGAACACTGTTCTTTAAATTTTAGAATTTAATTAAACGCTCTACTTATAAAATGCTTTATTGGAAGCCATAACTTTTTTTCCGTATTATATATATCGTAACTTATGGACCAAAAAATCCGTATCTCTAAAATTAAAGAGTTTATTAGTGAACATAGGTACTAAATCTTTAAGAAATTTTATACAAATTAATTTTTTTATTCATAAGTGATATTACTTTAGACTTCTGTTATGTATGATATTTATTTTAAATAGAATTAATATATTTCTTAAAAAATATATATCATTTTTAATTAATTACAACAAACCAATTCTAAAAAATTACGAAAAATATCAAAATTTTATTTACCTCTGAGAATTTATGCATTAATATTTTAAGAAAATTATATTCAATAATATTCTATAATTTAGTACTAAATTTGAATTGAAATTTTCGTACTAATAATTTATAATCATAAATTATTTTCACTTAAAGAAAACAGATCTTATAGCTGTTACAAAATTTAAATACACGAAATCACGGATTTGCAGTTGAAAAAGCATTTAACTAAAAATAAATTAGGCAATGTATTAACTTCCATCGAAGTCATTTAGCATAAATACCCTTAACTGAAGTATATGATTTCATTTTAATGATTGTTTTCTTAATGAAACTGAACTAACAAATAATAGATAAACGTTACTGTAAAATAACAATGATAGAGATTTTTCATTGTGTAACATAATAAATATTAGCAATACATTAGTACAAAATAATTTATTGACGTTTCACATTTATTTAAAATTTTACAATTCTTTTTACAGTCTAAAATGTTTTACAGAGTGAGGGTAAATGACCGCTATACAAAACCCCCTGATTAGATACTAGTTTGAACTAACAATTGCAAAGATCAAAATTCCCATCGGCATCAAATATAAACAGAAATGAAGCGAACAATTAGTTCAATTTCTTCTTTTCTCGATCTCGTTTCCCGAGTAAATTTTGTTAGCTTTTTCAGCTGAAACCTAACATTATTTCCCCTAAGAAAATAAAGCAATTAACTTCCTCGAAACTGAACCAGTTTTCAAAATAGCCTTTGAAAATAATGGATGTGTCATGATATTTTTGCTTTAAATTGTTTCTCAGTCGCTCCGTTTTAATTTTTATATCAACTTCGTTTGAGATTATAAGAAAAAAAATCTCCAGTTTTTCTTTTATTAATGTATTTAAATATAAATCTGTCTCGCCTTATCACAATGATAATAATATATTATCGAGATTTGTAAATTATAATAATTTTCGAGTAATTTGTAACAAATTAGTATTGGTAAATATAATATTTAGTATGGATAGTGTTATTATAAGATGTGGTTAAGAAAGGAAACTCATTGGTTAAGTGGTTCAGACAGAGTTTTCTCTATTTTCTCTGAAGCTTTCTTCCTTCAGTAATCATTATTATCCGAGTCAGTGAATTAGAGCTAATGATTACTTTCAAGGATATTTTTATTCGTTTGTTCATGGTTTTAATGAATTAAATAATTCTTTTAAATTGTTTTTGTGAATGAAAATGCATTAATAGAAATACAAGAAAAAAACATGGTATAAAAGTTTTACTGAAATTTACGAGTAGTATTCATCTAGCTAACAACTTACTTCCAAGACTGCAAAATAATATATTATTATCATTAATGAAATTTTTATGAGATTAAAATTTTTGTATGGCTGTAAATCAAATCTTTAGCAATATCATATTGCACATAACTTAAAATTTTGAGGTATGTACCACCTTTAGAGCACTTTTATTCAAAAAAAGAAAATAATTTTTTATGAAAAACTTATGTTTTTAGTTTATGAAATGGTAAATTCAGAAGTCATTTTCGTGCCCCTTTTTATTTTTCGAATTTTGACCATGTTTGGTTAAAATTTAGTAAAAATTGACATTTACGCTAAGGTTCACGTAACAAATTCTAATTAATATATTTCACTTTTTGTTTGAACAATATATTTAATATAAATATATCTGTGTTGTGATGCAGAAAAATACAGTTATCTTTTAAACTTATGAGGTTATACCAAAACTTATAAACACAATATGATTTTACAAAAAAATATGTATATATTACTTTTTTGAACAAAAATAGATCCAAAATAAGCAGTTATTTACTTAAAAGCTATGACTGAAGTTCACAACATATCTAGAGATATACAGAACATTGTGTTAAAATTTCACTTGAAAATATGAAATACGTTTTAAGAAAAGAGATTTTTCGTAATAAAAAATAAATTAAATCGCAGTTTCCCAGACAATGGAAATTTATAAATTAAAATTAAGTGAAGAAAAAGTTGGCAGATGCACCTGCACCTATAATAAATAAATAAGTAAAGCTGAATTCTGTATTTAAAAAGTATATTGTACATTCATATCGTTATGGCTTAGTTTCGTTCTTGAAAATTCCACTTCTGGTCGCTATTAATTGAGCTTCCATTTAAAATCTGGGCTATAACTTTGTTTCTGGCTACCCTAGAAACAAAGGCATGCCATTATTGAAATCATAAATAGATGGGCTTTAATAAAAAGTAATAAAGAAGCGTTCGAAAATTTTTGAATAGGCACAGAGGCACCAAGAAAATGAGTAGCATCTCTTGCTTCTTTTTACAGAAATACTGTAACATAGGCAATTTGCGAAACTTCCCTTAACAAATATCTGCGATTTCTTTCACATAATATTTAAATTTCCAATATCTTCCTAATCAAATGAATCGTGATTACGCAAATTAAGTTAACTTTAGATGTAGAGTGATTAGATAAATCAAGTCGTGTAAAAGTGTGCAAAGAATCGAATTGAGATAAATGCGGTTACGTTATTAGGAAAAGTATTAATGAGTAGTGCGCGGGAGTTTTTATGAGTGTTTACGCGGTTTATTCAGACCCAACGTCGTTTTATTTATTTATTATTTAGAGGAATAACCCTAATTACTCGCATTGTGTTCCTGTAAGCGTATTCTTTGATATGTTATAAAAGTTGTTAATACTCGCGGCAAGGAACTTGAAACTAGTTGAGAGCATTCCTCATATTAGAGAATTTATAAATTTTGTTTTGAATTATAAAGTTTACTATTTTAATTACTTTCTGTGCTTGAGCTCAAGTTGAAATTGTGATTTGTGGTACGAGTAAGAGGATAGACAATACGAGTAATAGAATTACGTTACAGTACGATAAAGTGATACATATTTTGAAAATTCAGATTAAATAGTGCAACGTGAGGCATTATCAACTCTGTAATTTTTCAACTATTGTATCTTTTATAAGCAAAAAATATGAATGTTGCCGTTTCCCCACCCAAATGAAAACGCACTGAAGTGTTTATTTACCATATATTTCCCAATATGAGCATATCTGTGTAAAAGGCGAGAGATCGTTTCTTTTTCTTTTTAAAAATAGACCCAAAAAAACAAATCCCGTGTATGAGCCAATATTTGAAAAAAAAAAATACTCCTGTAACATAAATACACGTCGCCAAAAGGGAGTAATTGTTGCTAAGCAGTATAATAAGTAAAGAAACAGGTATAAATATTATCCAATCAAATCACTGTAAAGAAGATACTCCCCCCCTGTTTCAGTCACCCAACAGGATAACCCACTCTTCAACTGCCAAGAAATACAGAAACTGCATCAAACTTGCTCTTCTCCACAGCACTCAGTGACAGCCAATGAGAATGCAGCCGTCACCTCCGACATCCAAAAGAAACTCTTTCTCTTATTACCACTCAATAGATAATCAAAAATCCACCCAAAAATCTTGATTACAGAATAGCACCGAAACGAGTTTGAAAGCCCTTTCCTCGGCTTAGGCGCTCGGAGAAAGCGCAACTTGCAGGCGTGCACTGTAAAGAAAACTCTAGACGACAACGAAGATAGACATAACGGCCTGCCTGTAACCATGCTTGAAGCAAGCACAATGTTAACATCCAGTTGTCTTGTATTTGTTACAAAGTATATATGCTGGTTTTTTTTTCTGTGCCCTTAAATTTTTTTTCTTAAAGATGAGAGGGAAATGAAATAATTTCCTTCATAAACTTAAGAACAAAAACGTGCTGTCTATTCAGCAAGTTATCACTCCCGTTTGGCTACCGGAAAAGTACCAACTTTTGGTGCGAATGACTGGATTCGTGTATAAGCCGCCCAATTATTTAACTTCGAAAATGTTCCAAAATTTCTTTATTATATATATGGAAGCTTACGGTTATTAAAATATCAGCAAAATATATAAATGACAATGAAATGAAATAAAATTACCGGATTGAAATATTTTTTCTGACAGTATTCTTAGCGAAATGTATAGATTACTGAAACATATTTCTTTAAAATAATTTCTTATTTATTTTTTTGGAATCATTCAGTGCAGCGAATTTTCGTGATAAAAGGGAAATTGTTCGATTATTTATTTTGCTGTTGATTTTGTTGCGTTAACATTCAATATAACTCCACAATTAAAATAGCCATCACATCTTTCGAAAACTGTTTTCTTCTATCCCAACAAATAATAGCAATAAGTGTCAATGACAAGAGTGGAAATAAATAAAATGGGAGAGAAACAGAAATAAGTTGCGTGTGTGTATCAATGAGATAATTTTAAAATCTTCAATACATCATATTTGTTTATTGATTACTGCAAACGGAAAATTAGTAAAAATTATTCAAGAGCATTCATATATATATATATGAATGATATTCAGACCAAAATGGAAAATAATAGCAAATTATATTTCATTCACAAACATTTATAACATGACGACACAGGTCGCAGAGCTTGGACACATTAACAACACGAAAAGAAACACAGCACTTGAGAGATTAGCGACACGGACACAGAAACAATAACAGCACTTGTAACGCAGTCACAGTTGTATGAACAACATTCAGCTTACTAGTTCGCACAAAGGACAAATCTCTTCAATAATGCTCTGCACTTCCAAGACAGATTCCGATAGTTCCCGGCAGATTACAGGTCCTTTCTAGACTGATTCACTCTGCTACTCTACCACAATTCCTCGGATCATCCACTTAGCCAGTGCCGACCACCTCCAGTCGAATTTCTGATCGATATCTTTACCTTTGTACCGCTTCCTTTTTTATTTTTTCTCCAGTCAGGTGTAACATCCCAGGGAAAAATCAGGAAAATTCTGTCACTTTCTACCCATTGGAGATATCGCATACTTTCCAGCTTATTCTAGAAAAGTATTTTGTTCCGAAAATTGGTAAATTTCTCGCCAAATCCTCAAAAGGGCGGCCAAATTCTTCACCAAGGTTATGGGGGCCATTGCTTAAACTGTCCTTGGCTGACGGATGAAATCTCTGTAAAGGTCTCTTTTCTTTCCTAATAGAATCGCTGCAGGAAAGCATCATCAGAAATTCGTATATATATGTGGAAATTTACAATGAAAAGAAGTTAGATTAATGCCTATGCTGTCAAGAGTACAGAGATATAAGATTCGAAGTTAGTGAGGAATCAGAACGAAGAGTGAGTCTCAAATCCACTTACAAGTTCTTCTAGTGAGACTCATACTCATTTTTCTTAGATACGGACGTGTGTAAGCTATAGTCCACAGATAGAATCAGTGGCGGATCCTGAAAAAAAAAACCAACAATTGAAGCACCAAATCGGCAGAGGGGTAGGGAGCGCAATTATTATTTCTTTTAAAAAAATTCATAACAATTGTGTTCATGTATTTCCTTTTATTATTCACTCTTGCTTAGTCCTTAATATAAAAATAAACCGGACAATAATACAAGAATCAAATTTAAATTGGGAGTACATTTTACTGTAACTGTTTATTAAAATTGTACTAAAAAGCTACACAAAGGCTATAAATAGGATGCTCAAAGGGACTGAGCTCATCCAAAGTTTATTAGAACTACATACCGCCCCCATCCGGGAGAAAATAATCTTCCCACTCATGATTTATTGTCAAAAAGATAGGAATTTACAGTACATAATGGAACAAAGAACATAAGATAATACAAAATTTCGAAATTTGAAAGTAAATAAAAGTTTACATTGTGTTTACAGAGTGTGACGCCATAATTCTTAAACTTTACATTTTTCATTCTCCTTTTTTTTTTTTTTTTTTTCTTTCTTGTTTCCTTTTTTTGGAATACATATTTCACTGACATCCCGATTTCCTCCCAACAGCGGATGCTGATGCTATGATTTTCGCCTACAGTCAGTCTTACTGGCAAGGACCAACCACAATGTAAATACAAGGTATGCATACAATAAGGAAAATTATCAGAAATGAAATCAAAAATTGAAAGAGTTATAAAATCTGTTGAGTAATTTTACAAACCGTAAGAAAAGAGGATTTAAGCTTGAAATGTAAACTGGTGTTTGCATATTAAAGGCTATTAGCAACGTACTTCTTAAGTCTGAATAACTTCGGTTAAGTGACGAGGAGGACACCTGTGCTATCATCTCCCTTCCCAAACATGCCAACGGGAGAACTTAGGATCTCGACCATATTTAACGTGTATCAGCCGTGCTTTCTCCCGGGACGTTATAAATGTTACATTTATCGATTTTATTTCTGCAATTCGAATAAACAGAATTGGAAATAATATTATTCATCGTTTTTATTCTACGATTTGTGTTCGTGATTTGGTTGATTGTAATAATTAATGATTGATAGATTAAATGAAGGAAGTACTCCCGAGGCATTAGAACTGCTATTACTCGTTGATCTTATTTTAAATTTCGAATAAACAGAATTTGAGTTCGTGATTTGGTTGATTGTATTAATTAATGACTATTTAATGATTGATAGATTAAGTGAAGGAAGTACTCCCGATACATTAGAACTGCTATTACTCGTTGATCTTATTTTAAATTTCTAATAAACAGAATTTGAGTTCGTGATTTGGTTGATTGTATTAATTAACGACTATTAATGATTGATAGATTAAGTGAAGGAAGTACTCCAGATACATTAGAACTGCTATTACTCGTTGATCTTATTTTAAATTTCGAATAAGCAGAATTTGAGTTCGTGATTTGGTTGATTGCATTAATTAGTAACTATGATTGATTAATGATTGACAAATTAAGTGAAAGACACAAGTATTACTATTCATCGATCCTTAGACACAAGTATTACTATTCATCGATTTGATTCCAGACACAATATCCAAAATATCTATTAAGTAAATAATATATTATCGAGATTTATGAAATTATAATAAATTTTCGAAGGTAATTTTACATAACAAATTAATTATTCAATTAATCAATATTTAAGTATGGATAAGTGTTATTATCAGATGTGGTTAAGAAAGAAACTCATTGGTTAAGTGGTTCAGACAGAGTTTCCTCTATTTTCCTCTGGAAGCTTTCTTCCTTCAGTAATCATTATTATCAGGTCAAGTAGAATTTAAGAGCTAATGAGTCTACTTTTCCAAGGATATTTTTTATTACTTGTTCATGGTTTTAATGGAATTTAAATAATTCTTTTTAAATTGTTTTTTGTAGATAGAAAATGCGTTAATAGAAATACAAAGAAAAAAAAACATATGGCATAAAAAGTTTTATTAGAAATTTACATTAGTATTCATCTAAACACAACTTACTTCAAGACTAAAATATACTATTATCATTATTGAAATTTTTTATGGAATTCTAAAATTTTTTGTATGGCTGTAAATCAAATCTTAAAGCAATATCATGTACTACATAACAAAATTTTAGCAGGGTCATAAACACCTGGCGACACTTTTTTCAAAAAAAAAGAAAATATTTTTTTAGAAAAACTTATGGTTTTGGTTGTAAATGCGATGCGTTAGAAGTCAATTTTCCCATTTTATTTTTCGAATTTTGACCATATTTGGTTAAATTTGGTAAATCTAGAGATACCACACAACATTGTGGTAGAATTTCCATGAAAATACTAGAAATACTTTTAAAGGGTTACTAAATGCTCCAAGAAATAATTTAAATCAAGTTTCCCAGACAAGTAGAATCTATAAATTAAATTAAGTGAAAGAATAGATTCCAGATGCACTATAAACATAATAAATAAATAAGTAAAGAAGCAATTCTGTATTTCATATAATTGTACATTCATATCGATTTATATTAGTTTCGTTCTTGAAATTCACTTCCTGGTCGCTATTAATTGAACTTCCCATTTAAATCAGGCTATAAGCATTTCTAGGTACTCTAGAAACAAACGCAAACAATTTTTGAAATCCTTGAATAGATGGGCTTTAATAAAATAATAAAGAAACTTTTAAAGAAATTTTTCAAAATGAGTGATTTTTTAAGTTGAAGCCAAATAACTTAAGCACCAGAAAATACAGGTAGCATCTCTTGCTTCTTTTACAGAAATACTGTACCATAAACAATTTGCGACATAACAAATATTATCAAGTTTCTTTTCCACAAAATGTTTAAGTCAAATATCACTTCATCGATGAATCGTGAATTCGCACTTAAAAGTTAAGTTAACTTTAGAGAGTAGAAGTGGGGTTAGATTAATCAAGTCCAGCTAAAAGTGTGCAAAAGTCAGATTGAGACAAATGCGAGGATTTTACATTTATTAGAAAAGAAAGTAGTAATAGGTAATTGCGCAGGAGTTTTTTTGTAAGTGTTTACGCGAGACATTCAGAATGGGTTAGCAATAGTTTTATTTATTTATTATTTAGAGATGACTCAAATTACTCGCATCGTGTTCTATAAGCGTATTCTTTGATGTCAACTATAAGTTATTTAAACTCTCACGGCAAGAGAACTTGAAACCAGTTGAAGACATTCCCCATATTAAGATAATTTATAAAACTTTGTTTGAATTATAAATTTACTATTTCAATTGCTTGTCATTGCGCCCGAGCTCAAGAGTTAAGGGAATTTGGTTGTGAAATTTTTGAGTAAGAGGATAGAACCTTGATGAGTAATAGAATTACGTCACAGTACGATAAAGTGATACATGGTTTGAAGAATTCAGATTAAATAATTGTAACGTGATGCATTATCAACTCCTGTAATCTTTTCAACTATTGTATCTTTATAAGTAAAAATATGGAGATATTGCCGTTTTCCCCACCCAAATAAAAAAAAGCTAAAGTGTATGTAAGGTATGTCATTGTAAAAAAAGGCAGGCAGTTATTTTCTTTTCTTTTTAAAAATAGATCAAAAAAAAAACAAATGCCGTGTAGGAGCCAATGGTGAGAAAAAATATTCCTGTAGTATATGGTTACGTCGCCAAAGGGGATTAATTGTTTGCTAATGAATTATAACAAGTAAAAACAAGCAATTATAAATCAATTTATATATATATATATATATGTATATATATATATATATGTATATATATATATATATATATATATATATGTATATATATAGATCAAATCACCTGAAAATATACATACCTTCTGGTCGCAACCTTAGGAAAACCACTCTTGCCCACTCTTCAGTGTGAAATGCAAACCCATCCAGCTTGCTCACTCCTCTCACAGCGCTCAATGACAAACAGTGAGGAATGCAATATACATCAATCAATAGAAACTCTTCCTCCTTATTGCCACCCCAATACAGAAGAATCAATTCCATCAGAAACCAGGTTTATTGCAGAATAGCACCGAAACAGGCAGAAAAACATAACTTGCATGCACGCAGTGCCTATAAAAGAAAACTCCAGACGTGGCGAATGGACATAGGGGACACTATTTTCTTAACCATGCTTGAGCTTGACACCAATGTGTATCCAGTTGTCTTATCTATTTGTTACAGAAATATATGCTGGTTTTTTTTCTGTGCCCTTAAATATTTTCTTAAGATGAGCTGATGAAGATAATTTCCTTCGTAAACTTAAGAATGAAACATTGCTATCTATTCAACAGTTATCCATCACGGTTTGACTACCGGAAAAGTACCAACATTTAACAAATGACTGGATTCAGCGTATAAAATACCTTGGTGTTAGCTTCAGTGTTCCAAGATTCTTTGTATATGCAGGAGAAGCTTACGGTTATTAAAATAACAATAAAATGTAAAAATATTAATGAAACAAGGCAAAAATTAACAGATTGAGAATATTTTTCTGACAGTAATTCTTAGTAGAAATATATAGATTGTTAAGAACGCCTTTCTTTAAAATAAAATTTCTTATGTTTCTTCGGAATGACTCAGTGCAGCTTAATTGCATTTTCGCTATAAAATACTGAAATTGTTCGATTATTTATTTTTGCTGAGTTGCACAGCACTATTAACAAACAATGTCATAGCTCCACAATTAAAATAACATACATCTTTTCAGAAGCTGTTTCTTTATCTTAACTAATAAATAGAAATAAATTAATCAATGACAAAAGTGGAAAAGAAATAAAGTGGGAGGAAATGAAATAATAACTAGCATTAGTAGTAACTATCCAATGAGATAGTTTTTAAAGATCTTCAGTATATTTGTTTAGCTGAGTTACTGCAAAACTTGGAAAAATAGTAAACGTTATTCAAAGAAGTTAATATATATATATATGTATATATATATATATATATATATCAAATAGTATTGTGTGTGTATATATGTATATATATATATATACTCTCCCCAATGTCTCTGCACTTCGGAAGATTCCGATTTTCCGGCAAAGTAACAGGCCCCTTCACAGACTGATTCACTCCTCTACCTACCACAATTCCTCCTTAACATCCACTTAGCCAGTGTCGGCCACACTCTGATCCGAATTTCTGATCGATATCTTTACTTGCTATGCTTCCATTTATTGACGCTCTGATGGGTACTTAAAACTCCAGGAAAAATCAGGAAAAGAGTAAAATGCACTTTTCTACCCATTGGAGATATCACTTGCACCAGCATATTCCTAGAAAAAGTATTTTGTTCCGAAAATCCATACCATTTCTCGCCAAATCGTCAAAAAATAAGCCATAGAATTCATCACCAAAGGTTATGGGAACCATTGCTAGCTTTCCTTAGCTGGCAGAGAAATATCCTGCGAAGGTGCACTCGCACTTTCTTTTCCCTATTCGCTGCAGCAAAGCATCATCTAAACTTTGTATATATCTTGAAATTTACAATAGAAAGAAATTTAGATTAATGCACTGCTGGCAAGGTATAGAGATATAAAGATTCCAAGTTGAAGTGAGAATCCAAATTTGTATACAAAGTGGAGTCTCAAAGCCCGCTTACAAATTCTTCCAAGTAGGGTCGCCTCAAATTTTCGCCCAGATGGTCCACAGATGGGATCAGTGGCGGATCTACCAAAAAAAATCGACTTTTGGGGCTGCGTCGTCCAGAAGGAGTAAGGAGCATAATTGTATTTTCTTTAAAATTCCCATATAATTGTGTATATCAATCTTTCTTTTATTATGCACTTCCTTGGTCCTTTATCTAAAAAATAAAACCGGATAATAATTACAAGATCAAATTTAGAGATTGGTAGTACATATTACTCTTACTGTTTACTAGCGTTGTGCTTAAAAAGCTTCTCAAGGCTATAGGCAGGATATGAGGACTGAGAGCTCATCAAGTTTTAAAGCTACATATCCTTTACCCGAGGGAGATAATAATCTTCCCTCATCATTTTATTGTGTCAAAAGGTAGGAAGGTAACAGTACACAATGGAACTAAGACATAAAGATAATACAAATTTTCGAAATTTGAAGTAAATAAAGTTTACATTGTGTGTTTAGAGTGTGACATATAATTCTTAAAAGCTTTACATTTTTTTATTTTCCTTTTTTTTTTTTTTTTTCTTTCCACTTTATTTGGAATACCCATATTTCACTGACTTCCGATTTCCTCCTAACAGCGGTTGCTGATGCTATGATTTTCATGCAGTCAGTCTTACTGGCAGCGACCCACCACAATGTAGATGGTATGCATACAATAGGAGAAAATTAAAATTATCAGAAATGAAATCAAAAAAATTGAAAGAATTATAGAATTTGTTGAATAAATTTTATAGCCCTAAGAAAGAGGACTTAAGCGATGCAGAGCTGGTGTTTTGCATAATCAATTAACAAACATCTGCTTACAATGGAGTCTGAACTTCGGTTAAGTGACAGGGACGAGCACCTGTGCTATCACATCCCTTTAAACATGGTGTCAGCCATTATAAGGCAGAATCTTTTTTTGTGGCATCAGGGCTCAAACCTGCATCTCAAGAAAAACCGCTGCCAGTACGAGTTGAGGACCTTAATCACTAGGCTACCATACAAAATTCAGGTGAAACTAAGACTTCAATACGATGGAAATGGTTCGCTGCTGTATGAAGTCTAGAAAACGAAAAATGATGTATTTAAATTTGTTTGGAATAAATGTTAAAAGTTATGTTATTTTGTCTGCCTAAAAATACGACAGAGTGGATCACACTGCGAATTTGAATTCCTTGTTATGGAATAGAATTTGAATTTCATGATTATGGAATTGAGTATGAACTAAACATAATTTTTATTCCTGTAATAGATGGTATAACTTTTAATGATTGATTAATGATTTAGCAAATTAAGTGAAAGAAGTTCTCCCGAGATATTGCATAAATGTTACATTTATCATTTTATTTCTGCAATTCGAGATAGAATAAGAATATTTATTCATCGTTTTTATTCTGAATTTGAGATTAAGCAGAGTTTGAGTTCGTGATTTGGTTGATTGTGTAATTGTCGACAAGTTATGATTGATAGATTAAGTTCAGGAAGTACTCCGAGACATTAGAACTTACTTGCTCGTTGATTTTATTTTTAAATTTCAGAATAAAGCAAGAATTTGGATCGTGATTTGGATTTGATCGTATTATTAGTGACATGATTGATTAATGATTGACAAATTAAGTAGAAA
>BMAW01112600.1:21131-83081 GCA_019974015.1 Nephila pilipes
ACACAAGTATTACTATTCATCGATTTGATTCCAGACACAATATCCAAGCTATAATTCCCCAAGTTTCAAGTGTTGGCACAACAACACCTCAACCAGAACCACTGTTTAACGCCAAGTACCGGTGAAACGTAAAAATCCAAGAGAAGAACACAACTCATGAATGAAAGTGTGTTCCATTCTCGTAGTAGCGAACTTTCTTTGATTATTAAGTCTTGCACCGACGTGGAGGCTATTTCATCCATACGTCACCCACATCGGTAAATCAAACCGATAGCAATGACACTAAAATGACAACGCTATCCCGAGAGCTCACTTCCTGTGAGTATCATGACATTTCAATTGAATTCTGTCTGATCTCAAGTTTCTTTGTTTTTCCACTCTATTGTTTCACAAGGTTATTCGAAAACGCCGCCGAATAGTGTTGGTTTATTGGATGGATATTTCTGAGGACAGATTTTGCTGACCCCTATTTGCTTAGTCAAAATATTTGGAAGAGGAATCGGATAGTAATCTTTTTTTTATGAATGAAATGCGTAGTAAAATCACGAGATTGGATTTCGAGCGATTTTAATTGTGCTGGCTTGTCTTCGAAAACGAATTTATATTTAGCTTTTATGGGGTATAAATATACGTCTCTACTGTAAATATCAAATAAAAATAGTATGATTTGTTTTAAGTACACAATAAAATATAAATGTTCGTAATTTGCATATATTTGGTTTAGTAATGGTTCATTATGTTCGAAATGGGGTATTTAGTAGCTTTATAGCAAATTATTTTCGCATAAACCTACAAAAGTTTGTTTTTTAGATCTTAGTTTATTGTAAAGGTTTGGCATTTTAGATAAAGTACTTCTATGTTACACAGGTAAGATTTTTTTCTAGCAAAATTCTTACATGGCAAGAATTTTGAATCGAATTTCTATGTTTGTACCGTAATAATAACTTGGAGAGTTATTTATGAGGTAAAGAAATTTAGGAAAAATTTAATATATGTAAGAATTTATTTTGAAAAAATTTGAAAACTTTTTCAAAATAATATTTACAGAATGGAATGTATAGTTGTATAAATATTTCGCTTGATTTTTTTTCAATGTTACATAGAAACGTATAGTTATAAATATACTGAAAAAAAAATGTCGTACTGTTCGAATCCGCAATGATACTTCCTTGTAATGTTATTCTTATGAATCGATAATAAAAAAAACATTTCAGAGGTTGTAGAAAACCGAGAAAAGCTTAAATAATGACCCCCGATCTTGGCGACAAAATTTGTGACAATTTTAGCAATTTGGTGATTTTTTTCGAAAAATGTAAGTTCTGTAAAATGATCGAATTTTCCCGAATTTCGAATTTCTATTTGGAGAGAGGTATGGGTTTGGAGGGAATTCTCATTGTGGCATCACACCTGGTCTGGATTGCTATAAATACATGGAAGTCATGTAGTCTGTTTTCAGAATTTGTCTTCGCAGTATGCCTTTGGAATCTGTTAGAGAATCCCGCTGGATCTAAAGAGTCTGTCTCTGAAGTACACAGACTAACTTTTAAGTGGGTGAAGCGAACCAGTTACTGGTGAGCTAAACGTTACCAAAAGCTCTATTAATATTATTACAAGTTCTGTTTTGTGTTACTTCGTGTTGCTGATCTGTACAAATGCTTACCTGTTGTGCAGCTAATCAGTATAAGTTTTGCTTCGTCATTTCCTGTATATATGTGAATAGAGTCAATCTCCATCATCATCCTTGCTGGACTATTTTCAACCATAAAATTACGGAACGATTTTTGTAACAGTGGTATTTATATTTTTGTTGTTAATAATAATTCCTATTGATATTTGTGTTGATACATTTCGTCTTATCTATCAATGTTCCTTTACAGTTGTATCTTAATAGATGTAAGGTAGAGTTGCCTTCTGACTGTAGTGATGTTGAGTAGTGAAATTAATATTTAGAATCTCATAACCTGAATTAAAAATAACAATTAATTATGATTTCAGGAAATTATTATCTTCTATCTTCATTTAATATTAGAGTATACTAATGAACTGGAAAATTCTTCTTTTGATAGAAGAGTTATCCTATATTAATGTCTTATTTGAATTCGTAAAATTAAAGAAAACAATATGTTGCACTATACTATTAATCCCTTTTTCTCGGTACAATATATTCCCTAGAACGTATCTCAAATTAAAAATCATCATTAGCGGGACAAATTTCAAACGTACCGAATTCTACAAGTTTTATTAAAGTTCTTAACTGTACCACCTTTTTCATAACTACCCAAACTGACGACAAATGACATTACCATGGCAAGTTGATATTACTATTGTGTACTTTCTACACATTATCGATACCAACAGAAGTTTGACACCAATGCAGAAGTTAGATTTCAGACGCATCGCGTTGTTACCTTCATTAAGACATGAATTTACCATTATACTCTGTAAATAAAGCGACGATAAAAGATGAATTACTTCCGGTTAATCTGTTCCAAAGAAAGCAAAGACGGTCTCATAGGATGTAAAAGAGATGGAAGCGATTTTTGGGGTTGTAAAGCGTGCCCATGGACTTCTTAGAGAAAGGAAAAAAATTATCACTGAAGAGAACTACAATGTATGGTATTCCTAACACGGGTAATTTTTGAACAACCCTTGTACTAATACTGGGTTAATTTTTTTAAAAATGCATTTAAATTTTTTTCCCTATATTTTATTGTTGCAAAATTTCATTAATTGCTTTAAATGTGCTCTAAAATATTCGTATGTTATTAGTCTTTGAATAGATAATATTCAAAAAGATGAAACTGTAATATTCTGTAAACAAATTAATATAATCCTAAGAGTATCCTTGACTAACGTATAAGAACAGGAACCAAAATGGGATATTATTTGAAATAAAAAAGGCTTCAATATTTTCACAGCAATTTGATTTTTCTGTCGAATTATAAAATAACTAGACTTTCCATTTTTACTTGAATCAATAATCTGCTTTATGCGCATAATGTGTTTCATATTTCAAATCCAATATTTTAATTGTAAATGAATGTGAAACTTTACATGTTAAAGAGATGAATTGCTTACATATTACTTGCTTCTAATATTTTAAAGACAAATCACGATAAACTGGTAAATATGCATTAGCAGCGAGATTTTCAAAGAACCTTAAGACATTTTTCCACACGAAAAAGTATTTCCCGTATCAAAGGTAAGAAATTTATTTACAAATGTTTTTATAATTAAACAGATATTTATAGAAGTGCTGTTTAAAAAGTAACTATTTTTGAAGAGAGATGACGTTGCTAATACTGGCTGATGTTACCATTGTTATCTGTTATGTCCCTAGCAACATCGAAATACATTTGACACTGATTCATAGATTAGTGTTTATTTGGCAGCTATTTACATTAAAATTTAATTACTGCCATATAGATGTGTAGTTATGCTTCGCATTGTCATTTGTAGATGAGACCTGGACTGATCATTATACCCTGGAAACCAAGCGATAATAAAGGGTGTCGCTCCCGGTGAATCTGTTCCAAAATAGGTGAAGACGTTTACATCGATCCGGAAAGGTATGGCGAAGACTTTTGGTTTGCAAAAGACGTCATACGAGTACTCTTTGACTTCTCAAAAATAGTAAAAACGATCGAAGTACAATTTTACAGGCAGTTTGCGGCGAATCGCTTCCTCTACCCGATTCTTGTGCCATAACTCAGTCAAATATAACTAACTCTAAAAGTCAATAACCTACGCAGGTATACACCAGTCAAGTCTTGCACAACTATTTATTTGTCAATTATGTAACAAAACGTGTAAGAAATATTTGCTCTCCTTCGTGACCCCTTAGATTAAATTCACCTATTCCACAATTATTAAACTAATACTATCTTACCAAAACCTCTCCAGTTGAAGCGACTTGATTTCTCGAATCCTCTGTGTCCGCTGTTACCCGTAACAACTCTTGATATCATTTATCGCTTGTAAGGCATACGCTCAGCGCTAGTCCCACTCAACCTCTAACCTCAAAATTTCCCTTTGCTTATATACCGTCCTATCTACTTCACTTCACTTCATTTCTACGTGCCTCAAATTAACATAATCACGTTTCATTTGGGTTGTGAAGAAATTGATATTTCATGCAATCAATTTCACTTAAAGTCCCCAAAGTTAGTGAAGAGAAATTCGCGAATAGACCAACGTCACAAGTTATCCCCTGTAGAATTTCCATTCATATTATTATTCATATTACGCCGGTACTTTCGACCATCCCTCAGTTCATATAACTGAAATTTAAGAAATTAAACTAGTGAACATTATGACCAATAAATTTAAAACTAATTTTTTCCTGTATAAACAATTTATCTCTGTCTTCATCGAAATCAGAATTAAACCTCATTAGGCAGATAAAAATGAATAATTCACATAGTACTAAAATAGCAATGATTTAAATCATTTCGTCTGATGACAGAACGAAATTCAATTTCTTCTAGTAAATCATTCCAAGCATAATAATATCGTCTTGGAGGATACATTTGGGCATTGAAAATCTCCTGCAGTTCGCTCAGTAAGTCGTGGGAAACCATCCGAATCGATCAGCAACTAATAACTGAAAAATATTCGTAAAAACAGCGAGAAACTAATTCAAGCAATAGTCTTTGTCACGCTTTGTTAAGCCCGTGCTGGTCTTCCTCTCAAAGTTGTGTAATGACTCTGGCTCAGACACCAAATATGAATTTGTGAATAAACACCAATATATGGTATTATTTTATTGATTTTTAATGAATTCAAATGCTCAAGGAATGAACAATAATAACTTACCTTCAAAAACATCATACAACATATTTTTAGGCTGTAGAGTTTTCAGGGATTTACTTATAAATGAGTGCTTTAAATAGGCCATTAATACTGTAGTGGAATGCATGAACTTGAAAAATAATTTGTTTTGAAAAATATGTATTGCATATAAAAAGTTGAATAGATATCAATATGTATTAAAAGAAAGACCACAAATGAGTATTGACACATGGTACAAAACAAGCGATACACCACACAAACACATATATATTATATTTTGGGTGTTTTATATCTTTTCGTTTCATCTATTTTAACTTTTCGACTCGGATGATTTATTTTGGGCATCTTTTTTGTTTTTTAATTTAATTTAATTTTTAGGGTTTAGCTTTCTGACTTTTTAATTTATATTTTTGGTTTTATAACCATTTTTAAATTATTTATTGATGATGTGGATAGTTTGGGCAATAATTCTAGAATAGCCTAGCTTAACAGTCTAAAGTCTGTTGTCTGTTACATCACTAAATACATTATTTTCCATTTTTCCCATGAAAGTTTTGGTTTTATAATTTTTTTCTCTTCATACAAATTTTTGTGTATTTGATTTTTGGTTTATTTTTAATCTTTCTTTTGAATTATAATTTTTTCAGTAAATTTTTCAGTTATATATATATATATTTATATATATATAATGGGTGCGTGCGGTGCCGGGAGCCCCTCGAAACGCTTGTAGTATTCCCGAGGCTCATGAATCACAATTTTACAATTCCTGGATTAGTTCACCATTTTAGAAAGTACTATGTATGAAATTCTTTGATAAATTTTATCAATTGTATCCAAATGTATTACAATTGGAATGCTACAATGAAATACAATTTTCGATGAAACTTTAAGAAGACAGAAATCTAAAGCGCTGATAATTTCACGTAGCATCTATTGACTTGTTGTTATATTTAAATTTATAATTTCCTAAGTGGTTAATTTTCAGCAAAAGAACGGTTGTAAAAGAAATACTAAACCTGAAAGGTGAATGAACTCTTTACAACGTTTTTCAAAAGTGTTCAAACCACCAAACTATTATTTAAATGCACCAAAATTCTTTGCTACGCACATAAAATAGCCTAATATTAATTCTCAGATATATCTTTTATTGAAAATTCATCTTGGAAAAAATTATTTTAGTAAAATTCACCGCGGAAATAATTTAGTTCATATTATAACAACAGCAGCGTCTAATTTATCATAAAGACTGTCACTCGTGATATATAATTGATTACAATTCAGAACACTTTTTCTATAAGAACTATAATATTATGTTAGTTATAATGTATTACTTACTAAATATATTGATATTCTATAAATAGTTTACAAAAACTCAATATTACTTACAGTATGTTTTTCTTCTGTATTTTTTTAAATAAGTTTAGATATTAATCGCAAAATGTCAAATATAAATTTCTTTGCTCATATCTCTCTTTGTCGATATTGCTTTTCTCCTTGTCTCTTTCTCAAATACTCTTATTTTAATGTCTTAAACTGAAATGTTATAAAACTTTGATTCAAAATGTAAAATATATTAGAATATAAGGCATTGAACTTTATAAAAGTAGAAAAGAATAATATATAATTTTTGAGTTTGAAAAAAAATATTTATTAAAAATAATTTTAGGACACAATGAAAACCAAAATACGTGAATATTTTTTGTCATATAAAAGGTTTTAATAGCATAATCTGATTTCCTTCTTTAAATATATCTGCACTGGAATCAAGCTGTCAGAAGAGTCTTTTTTGTGTTTATATTTTATTTAAATATATAAATACGTTTATACAGCTGAATCATCTACGCCCCCCCCCCCCCCGAAAAAAAAACTCAGTTATCAAAAAGAGCGATAAAGAGAAAAAAGTCAGCAACTGTTAAATAAATCTAGTTATTTATTATAAAACTTTAAGAAATTGAATTAAAGATATCCAACAAAACTAACCATTTTATAAAAGTAACTGTACAGTTTCGAAGAAAATTTTTTAATTAAAGTACATTTTGCCAACAGAGGCATATTTTATAACATTTTAGGGCTTCAAAATTAAAAAAAAATTAAAAACAAATAATAAATAAAAAAAACAAGTAAAGATTTGGTAGTGTATATTTTTAGTGTTAAAAAGTACATTTTATACAAATATAAGCAAAAAAAATAAGACTTTCCGCCAAACATGGTAACTTAAAAGAAAATAAATATATTGACATTTTGTAAATTGGGTAGTACAGAATATAACTTTATCTAGGAAATAGACTATTATTTTGATAATATAGCCCTTACGAAGGACAATATGGTAGTTTGAGTTCTGAACACTAAAAAAGTCATTATCACACACATTTTCACTTTATTTCAATATAAAAAACTTCTACTGATAGTGTTTTGAAGTATTGAAAAACGTCGTTTTTAGAGACTTTTCGGTTAGAGGAATTCTTTTGTTCAAGTAATATTAAAACAACTCTAACTCAGCTTCTAAATAAGATGGAAACAAAATTCAAAGAGATTTTTGAAGAAAAAAGATTACATTTTAATAAGTAATCAAAAATGAAGAATGAATATTTCGACCAAAAATTGTGCTTTGAAGATCTACTGTGGCCATGATTTTCACAAAAAAAAAACCTTTGCCTCTTACAAATAAGCCGAGATTTTTACAACCTTGATAATCTTACATTAAAGACATCTTTCTCACAAACATTTATATTAGAAAATATTTGAAGAATACTGACACGTTATAATTTAATTGAAATTGAATAAAAATTATTTTTCCACTTGTAAACTTTGCCACTAAGTAATATATTTTATCCTTATAACATTAATGGAAACAGTAATTTAATAACAAAGTGATAAATTATTGAAATAATTAGTTAAAATATTTTAACTGAAGCATTCAGTAAATGTATTAAATATTCCACAAATATAAGATAAAACTATTACTTGATACATGCTCATCTTATAAAAGACAGTTGTAGCCTAGTGACCAAGTTCGCGAACTCCGAACTAGCGTGGTTCTCGTCGAGTCATTGGTTCAAGTCCTTTTGCCTCTAAAAGACTTGTCCGGTAACAGGGCTGATGCAAGTTCAACCTATCGAGGCTGCATGTCATCCCATTGGAATGGTGGGAAAATTTGGAGAGATAATTGCCGGCTCAGGTGTCGTCCTCGTCAATTGACCGTTGCTGAAAATTACGAGATCCATCGCCAATAACCTTTGTGTTGCTTTTAAGGGCGACATTAATAAGCTATCAATCAATCAATCACCTTATAAAAATCAAGTATAATTCAAAGATGACACGAACAGTACACTAAGAGGTATACGATCAGCTGCACTTTAATTTGCTTATCGTATTATCGTTATTTATATCGTGTTATTTGAATTCAATTAAGCAAAACAAAATGTGATTAACAAAAGTTTATTTGATACTTTTGACGTTTTTGTAGAAATATTATTAAGTCTTTTGTTTCATATGTATTTATTATTAAAAGAAGGGGGATTTATTTCTATAGTTTATCTACTTATCATTTCTTAAGATTCTAAAATATAAAACAAGTTATACTATTCAAAGTTATACTATTCAAGTTATACTATTTCAAAATGATAGATTATATTTTTTGTGAGAGTCTATTTTGTTTCCCCTTCAACTAATACTTTGTAACTTTAATATAATGTTATTTGAATTAAAAAATATCTCCCAATAAACGAAACGTGTTTGATGTGAACTGGATTAAAATTATTTAAGTGTAGTGAATAAGATTGAGAAATTGTATTTATAAACCCCAAAGAATTTAATGATGAAGTCGTAATGGCCACGCATCCTACATTATTTAACTCTATAGACCTTATAAAGTTCAATTAAATAGTCAATAAAATCATAAACGTAACTAAAGAAACGAAACGACAGCACAGTTTATTAATTATCTTCACATGACATGTAGGGTCACTCTTCCTTGAAATTTTTAACTCGCTTGAATTCTATCTTATAATTTAAACAATGAAGTCTTTTATTACCAATTACTCGCAATAAGTAAGATATTTGAATACAGTAGATCTGACTCCTATTATTCTAAACAGGAGTCACTTCAACTAATCTTACTACAAACGATTACTTACAATATTTCACTCCAATTTACAAACATCTATCACTTTCTCATTATCATCTGTCTCTCTTCTTATTCCTTTCAATTCTATTTCCTTTACATATCCCTATATCTAATTAAATTCACTTCGCTTCTTATCTTCATATAATTTTCCTACTAACGATTCGTTCGATTGACAAAATGTTGGAATTTTATGCTGTTCAAATTACAAAATATCAGAGAAAGAGAAAAACTGCGAATAACCCAACATCATAAAGTTATTTAGAGGTAAATAGAGTGAATGGAAGTTGTAAATGAAGAAATTACATGTTGATATGTGTGAGGAGTTTTTGACAACAGTTATGATGAATCGGCATAGGATCAGAGAATCGGACCCTCATCTCCATGTCTACTTTGGACCTCGAACCCGAGTGATCCGCATTAGGGAAGTACAAAATTTTAATATTAGTCTTTAGATCAGGGTCTGACGCTTTAAAAGAATTATTCACAGATGTAGTAGACTAGGAATTGACTTTTGAATAACCAAATATCTAAATAAAATCAATTTCATTTTTTGCCTAATTATATAAATCAGTGTGTGTGTGACTGTACTGATTCTACAATGACTCTTTAACTATTTACTTATGATGGAGTAATAAGGAGGTAGAAATACAGCAAGGTTGTTGCATACGGTTATTAATTAATGAATCTGATTAACTGTGAAACAAATCTGAGGATGAGGGAGACTCCTTTGATTGTGCAGCTGGCAATGTGATACAAACAATTTGATCCTAAAAATTACGATTCATGCTGTTAGTTTGTGACGGTCTTTTGTCATTATTTGAACTCTAATTGAATAGTCTATATGTTTAATAATACTATTGAAGATATTTAAGGGAAAAACCAAGTGCTTTATTACTCGTAGTTATAAAAGAATACACAAGATACCTCCCTCTCGAATCCCTTTTAACATAGTTAATCCTAGTTTATATTCAAATAATTTCTTCGCTTGTCAAAAATTAATCATTCCGATTAAAGTGCTTCTATATTATAACATATTCGACTCCTATTATTCTGATAAGGAGTCACTTTTAAATACTTTCTACATAAACTACCTACTACGATGATTCACTCCAATCTACAACATCTATCATTTCCTCGTTATCATCTACATCTCTTCTCTTTTATTTCAAATATATTTCGTTTCCTTTCATAAAAATTAAATTCATTATACTTCTTTTTTCATCTAATTTACCTAATTCCGTTTCATTTTGGTTGCAAGGAGTTGTTACAGTACTCAATTCAAATTACCAAAAAAATCCCCGTGGTTAGTGAAGGGGAAATCGCGAATCTCCCTACGTCACAAGTTTCTCACGATGACGATTTTCAGGCTAATAAAGGAAGCATTGATCTTTATGAATTAAATTACACAATTTAATCTCCAAAACTTCAACAATTAGTTTGATATTAGGTTTTTTATTTTTCAATACACCTCAACTTACTACAGCTCAAATCCATGTCAATAAGTTTCCCCCAACTGTCCCGATCAGACTCAATGGTCCTTCAACGGTTGATTTTCAATGTTTTAAGATCTGTTTCTAAGCAGTGAATACACCTAATTCGGGACGTTTCTCTTTTATGATGTCCTATACTTTTGCAAAGGTCACCCCTTTCGGGACAGGTCTATGTTCTCACTTCTAGAAATATGTTCCATCCGTCTGATTCTATAAGATTTAATGATTCGGGCAATATTAGTTTATCTATATTTTATGTTTTATATTGGATTATAGAACTTATATATAGGAGATAATTAGACTATTACTAGCAATGTTACATCACTGTTGTGCATTATCATATATTGTTTGTTGACCAGGCTATTGTATTCATCATCCGTTTTTTAATAGTCAGGTAAAAGTGAAAGCACTGAACTAATAGGAAAGTAGGACAAACAAATGCTAAATGTGTAAAGTAAATCATCAGAATGATTTAATTCAGTTGGGTTATTATAACTATGCGATATTTCCGATTTAAAACAAAGCTTGGCGATGAGGGTCTGCTCTCAGAAAAAGTGCCGAAAGTTGTCGCACTTTATTCATCATTGTACATGTATTAATTGAAAAGATAAATTTATCATCGAATATAATGTGATTGTGATTCAGGTTCTTTTAGTAATAAAACTCTTCAAGGTTATATATAGCAACTAAATTTCTTTCAATCAGAATACAGATGATTGTCTGCCTGTTCACTAGGCCAATTTCTTGCAAAAAAAAAAACCATTCTTCAAATAACAGAGAAAGCGTTGAACTAAATGGACTAAATAACACATACTTTAAATTTCCATCACTGTAGGAAGAAGGTAGAATGAATTGTTTACAATGAGCACCAATTTGATCATTCGCAACAATGAATGCGCGAAACTATTCCAAACTTTCGTTTTCAACAAAAGTGCTCAATGCAAGACGCCATGTGCGCACCATTCTTCACGCTTCCCCGACCACAGGAAAAACATAAAATAAGCGCGAAAGTAACAGAGAAGGAACCTTAATTCAGAAGCAGAGGAGGTCAGTAGGACGAACTTCTATAAAAGCCACTTCGCTTGCACACCGTCGCATCAGTCCAAGAAGAAGACTTCACTTTAAGGTCGACACTTTGTCTCAGGTAGGTGGCAACAGTTTGTTCCTTTCCCTCAGATAAGAATCGGTGCTAATGTTATCAGATTTTTTCTACGGGGCTCTTTTTACTTCTTTCCGTGATAATGAATTTTAGAATTTCGTTGACTAAAAGATAGTTTCGCTTTAATTTTGAGGTTTTGAATTTAATATTTTTGATTGGACAGTAAATAATTTAAGGTTATTTTAAGTGAATTTATTTACTTTTTTTACAAAAATTACAATCCTGAATTCTTCGACAAATATGATTTTTTAAAAAGTTTAAATTTAGCCGTCTTATTTGAATCAATCGAAAACGTGAGATAAATACAACTTATAAAACGAAATGATTTGTTGATTGAGTATCATCCAATATAAAATTTATTTCATTTTGTATATTTTAGTTAAAACTCGATTTCTTATCCAGTGGATGAAAATTTTATTAGGTATATAACATACCTAGCTAATTCTTCTCATAAGATACTAAAGTATAAAAATTTTGAAAAAAAATTGTGTAATAGTATTTGATGAAATTTCTAATTATTTTGGCATTAAAACCAAAACATTTTCCGATTAAAAAGGCCTAGAATATACAAATTATTAAGAACTTTTTTTTCTATTCATTACGACTAAAAAGTCATCATGTTAACTTAAATGCCTTATGTTTAGATATATCTAGATCTCAACCTAATATTGAATTTTAATCTTTGTTTAAGTGTGCTTTAGTTTGAAACGTTACTTCTATATTTTTGTCAAATTAATCACTCAAAAATTATAAAACTAAAATATATCATAAAGAAACCCTTACCAAACTTTGAACTAAATATTTAGGCATATTTTCTCATTCGAATATCATTTGACAAGCTTCGGTAAAATTAATCGCACTTAGGTCAGTTAGGCTTATAATAATCAAAAAGCAAAGAGAGGTTTAAATTAAAACTAAGATTAAAATTTCCAAAATTTGAAAATTTTAATATAGAAAAAAATATATAATGTTATTTTGAAATTAAAACTATTAACTAACTTAAGCTAGACTTTCAAAAAGAAGATTATTATTTATAAATGCCTGAGGGAGACTTTTGTGATTGGAAATCTTTTTTAATTCGTTTTTTACATTCAATAAATAAAAAATTATATTGGATGAACAGTTTTATTGCATTTTTATAACGTTCTTAATTCTAAAATTTAATGTAATGTCTTTAAATGAAAATTTAAGAATCTTCCTTTTTAGGTTGAAAGCGATATAATTCTTCTGATAGTAATAAATCTAAATTAAGAAAGTTGGAATAAAAAAAATGTGGAATTAGTGAAACGTTAAGGATGTTTCAGCATATATAAAATTGATCCAAAATTTTATAGTAAATATTTTTAACTTAATAATTAATGATAATATTTCACCTCTTCTATCATTCATCAAAAATTAAATATCCAATGATGATTTGTTAATTAAGTTTTCAGGATACTATTAACCTAGAACAAAAATATAAATTAAATTAAATCCTTTTTATTGAATGGATACGTTTCTGAAAAATTCCAATTTATTTTATATTATTTTATTTGTTTGTACAATGAAATAAAACTATAAATACTATGCATGTTTATTTTTTCGAGAATCATACTAGTTTAATATTTCACTTGCAATCAGTTACTCGTTACTTATCTTTGCAATAATTCATGTAAATAGTCTCTTGGTGATGCTGTGAGATCCGAGTATATATTCAAGGTCTTAAAAAGAAAGTACTGAAGATGTGTAACATTAAATCGAGGACAAAAAATATTTACATAGTGAGAAATACTAAGAAATTTTCTAAATATAAATAGCGAAATTATTTTGTTAAAACTGAAATTTAAAATATTACTTTTTCCAATACCTTATGCATTTTAGAGGAAGCGAAATGTAAGATTTTTAAGCCGTTGAAAGGGAATTTAGGAAGGAACATTTTAAAATAAATATTTCAAGGAAAAATAAAAGTCTTGCTTTTTGTAATTTCATGCCTTTCCTTTTGTGGTTAGGAAGATAATATTTATCATACTTATTTTTTTTTTGTATTAAATAATATTTTCTTTAAATTTTTTCATGCATTTTTATATAAAAAGTCGTTGATAATTTCATATATCTGTACGTTATATCAAAATTTTGTTGTGAGGACAATTTGATAAATATCTTTTAACAATTTCATCTTAAAGGTCATTTTCATTAGAATATATATTTTTAAAAGGTAAATTACATTTAAAAAAAAAAAGTTTTTTTTATTGCATTATAATTTTGAAATTTTAATAAAATAACTATACCATGTAATATTCTTTGACATAAAAAGAAATTATGAATTAAAATATAAAGTTAAAACAAGTGGGGATTATTTTTTTCATGTAAAATGTTAAATAATCTTTACATTCCGGTTATACAAATATAATTAATTACTTTTCTATACAATTTTAGATATTCATTCCATCTTATTTAAACTATTAACTCTTTCTATTTAAGTTACAAATAATACCTATTTTTTTTCGGTACATCTATAAAGGTAAATCTCCATATATTTAACGAGTAAATCCAAATATAATGACGCGCCTTATTGTATCTAAAATGGTTTGAAAGCTCTAATAAGCAGAGAGAAAGATTATAAAAGTGTATTTGTATTATTTTTAAAATCGAACTCAATTCAAATGCTTTGGTAAATGGGCTGTTTCAAATAGGAATAGTAATTGTTCCGTAACAATTCAGATTTTAAACGATTGTTTGGGAGCTTTATTTATATTAAAAGAAGAAATGTAGTATGTTTTTGTGGAAAAATTTAATAATTTATTTTATTTTTTAAATACAATTTTAGTAAAAGTCTTGATATTGGACCCCAATTTTTCTAATAAGTTTATTGAAACAAAATGAATCAACCCTTTTAAAATGATATTTAATTTATTTTTATTGTCATTCATACTTTACTAATATCTATGTATTTTAAATTTATTTATTTAATTATTTTAACTATTTTTGTAGTTATTATAGCTCTTATTCTGTTATTTTAAAATCCAAATGATATAAATTGTGATTATTCGTGTAATTTTTTTTTTTCTAAATTCGTAAATTTAAAACATCTCTATTATGATCAATATTTTTATTATTTACATACAAAGATTTCTACATTGTATGATGACGTCATAATATGACGAAAACATGAAATAATAAGTGTCGAATAAGATCGCAGAACTGATGAAATAAATTAAACTGTTTAAATTTATTACGCTACTGAATTACGTAATTCATTTCGAAATGAGAAAATGATTAAAATAAGTAAGTCTTAAAAATTTTCCTACAATTAGTTATTGAAATAAAGTTTACAAATTATTCGATTTAAATTAAATACTTCACAATTTCTAAATTAATAAAAAAAATCCAAGTTTAGTTTTATGTAGAGAAATAAAAAAAATCATTCGAGTGTATATGTAAACTGAATCTTTTGATTTTAAATTAACAATACAATGAATTAGGAGTGAAGAATCATTTTAAGCTGAAAGGTCACATCGTCTTATTTGTACTCTAATAAGATTGCTCTATATAATTTATGGCATGAGCAAACTAGGTTGCAAAAAACTTTATTTTAATTGTTTTTAAAAAGTACACTTTTAACGCCTCCATGCTATTTATTTCCAAGGTCATTATTTACCTGCTAAATAGTTACTAAATTAAAGTAACACGGGTATAACAGTCAAATAATGAGGAGAGAGATTATTGATTTTATCAGTTCATTAATTTTTCTTAAATTCTGAATATGCTCTCTCTCTCTCTTTATCTATTTTATTCCATGCGTGTGTTATTTGGTCTAACTTCAATATTAAACATCAAGCTTATTTACATTCTCGGGTTCGAGTGAGTGGATTCTCGATGACAAGGGCCTCGAGTGGTTTCCTCAGTCCTTATGCGGCCGCGGTAGTCTAGTGATTTGGTTATGGGCTCGCGGCTGGCGGTTTTTGTAGGGTCATGACCTCGAGCCTTGATGCCACTAAAGACCTACATATAGAGGGGGCAGATGTAATATGATTCGACACAAAGTCCTTCCTTTTTGCTTGGTGTGGAAGTTAGGAGAGGGAGGTGCCTTTTCAAGTGTCATCCTCGTCACTTGAACGAGGTTCAAAATTACGAGAAGTCCGTCGCCACTAGCTCTAGAATTGCTTCTAGTGCGACGTTAATAAAACCGATTAATCACCCTTAGTTTTTACTCACTCCGAGAAATCCTAGATCCTTGTTCGGTCAAACATCGAACCATCTATGTTAGTTCTCAAGCGTAATATTGATAAATTATAACTTCACAGTCAAACCATTAATTTTATCTTTCGATTACAATTCTTTAGTTCAATAATTTGTATTGATCTCATTTCATTTCGTGGGGTCGAGACTTCATTCTATACAATTTATTTTATAAAACGTTCTCAAGGTCGGTGAAGAGAAAATCTAGAATAGTCCAGCGTAAAAATGTGTCTCTACTGCGTACACTTATTTAAAATAATTTATTTTCAAATTTTCCTTACTGCTAGAAACCAATCTTTGAGTTAGCAATTGATAATCACATTTAATTCATAATACTCATAAGGTGACATCTAAATGCCAGTTACATGTATATTACATGGATGATTATTCAATGGTTTACATTAATGTCTTCACCGGATTACACGAAATCTATTGATTTTGAACCTCATAATTTAATCAAATGACGCAGTAACACCTTAATTGGGTACTCGTACCTCTGATTTCCACATCACACTAAGTGAAGAATTTGGAAACCAGTTCCATTTCATTTGCAACAGTTTTCATTTTTCAGCAAGATGATTTTGTGGTGGAACGAGAAATCCAACCTTTGGCTCGACTTGAATGTTATCAGCCACAAAGTTCATGACCGTGTCTATTGGGCTGACGTAGCCATTGATTACATAAAAATGAGTACATACGACTGTAACATACTAATGTTTAGAGGGGGGTCACCTCCCTCAGCACTTTTCCTATCTCCGTAATGCTAAAAATGACTATGCTTAAGAAATATTTTTAAAACATTGACTGGTCATAAGGTCATCAACTTATTTGTGCGCAGTTATTTTATATTATTATTAATTTAATGTATGTATTTGTTAAAATGCGTCTTTTTTTTGTAAAATAGGATATTAAATATGAAAAAGTATATTGTTGAAAATGAAAATATCCCTTGTTCACAATTTATACTCATTTACAAAATGGTTTTGAATGGTAGAAGATCTCGTCAAATGGCCTTTTTGTGTCTTACGCAATAAAAATAATATGAAAATAATAAATAAGGACGCACAAAAAGTAAATATTAAAAAATTATATCTCACTCATTCTGAAAGAAATACAATCACACGCAATTTTAAAAAATTTAAACATTCGCAGGACTAATTTATAACCTTATTCGTTCACCGATGAGAACAGTCTCACATTCATTAAAATCAGCAAATTAAATAAAAATGAAACCTTAATAAAGACACGGGGATAGACTAGATTAAGATACCAACATCGAAATTTGTGTCAGAGGGTTAATTCCAACCGAAGAGGAAACTTATCGGATCCTGCTGGGAAAGTCCCGCTGCTTCTTTCCCATTCCCAACTGGTTTTTAGACGATGTGAAATACGGTGGATTGATCCCAAAAAGTTTGCAGCTAATTAGTGTACATGCGAAAAGGTATATGACCTCAATTACTGCGAAAATGATATTCTGTTCTATGTGACAAGATGTATAAAATATGTTCAGTTATGAGGCGTTTATGCCTTTCGGGATTTTCTGGGTCTTATTAAATATTATTATTCACCCGTCAATATAACACCATTTACATAATTAAATAATTAATAAAAAGAACAAAAACTTATGACCACATTAAAGCGTATAATATTTACCCTTATGTCCGTTAATTTCTTTCACAGAATACAGGTGCTATAACGTACATATTGTGTTTTTTCTTTCTTCCTTTCCTACTAGAATTAAAATATCAACCTTTATTTACATTTTTATGGATTTTAGATGTACCTTCAATGTATTAGACAATTTTTCGACTATACTGACGTGAAAAGCTATATACAATTACTATTAAAACGAAAACCGAATTCGTAAATAATTGGATGATATCAGATAGCCACAATACTTTTCAGGGCAAAATGAGCTTGTCGGCGAGATAGCTACTATTTCTAGTCTTGAATTATTTCAAATTTTTCTCGCAGCATCTTGAGATCTGCTTCTAATGTATTCCGTTTCATATAGGACTCTTGGGTAATGAAAGTGCTGATAATTTGGTCAAGAAAGGAGCCTCTGTTCTTTCATATCTAAATAGGTCTCTTACCTTCCTTGAAACCTATTCAAAAATAAAAATTTGAATTTTGGTAGACCCCCTCCTACTCTCTCATGGTATAACAAGTAAACTTCCAGTGGTGCCCTTAGTATTAAAGGTGATTAAGGCGTCAAAACCTCCATTCTAGGACTTACTAGTGGATGCTCTAGGAATCTTACTTTTGAAAAGGGAAAGAAAGCCTTTCCAATTTACAGCAGTTGTAATTTTTCTCAGGCCTCTCTCAAACATCTTTTATATTGTTTGGGGCTTGACAGAGAAGATATACCTACTTTTTTTTTAACTTGTGTATGATTTCTTGAAGATTTTTTGTCTCGAAGGTCTGGTCTAGCCTTCGTTTACATTAGGTGGAGTAAGTTACTACAGCATATTAGACAGTTGTTTCGATATTCCATCACATTTGTATGAATTACTTTGTAATTTGTCAGAATTATTAGAATTCTATTATTTACAACTTAGTAACCTATTTATCTAATAGTTTCATCTGGTGATTGAATCTGATATCATTTTAAACGTTCAAAATACGAACCGAATTTCAAATTTATGCATTCTTTTAACATTTTCAACACTTAAATAAAATTTATTGTTTATCAATATGGAAAAAAAATTAACGTGATGAAAAAATAGCTGTTTTGGTCATGTAAAAAAACTGATGTTTTTGTTATAAATATTCTAGCATATTTTAGAAATCATGTAAGTTATTCTTAGATCAACTTTACAAATCAATAGAATCCTTTAAGATTGGATTACTTTCACGCACTTATTATATTGAACAAGTGTAAATCACTTTTATAAAAATCCTTAGTTTTTGTTGGAGTTACATAACATTTAGAACTTAAGGTAGCTTTATATATTTACATCATAAAAATTATTTTTGAAGACTATTTGTAATTTCTTCAATCGTTAAAACTTTTTCACATTTCCCATTAATATATAATTAAATTACTCTCTGCAGTTAAAATTTAAGAACATTTATGAAAAAATATCCACAAACTTTAAAACTTAAAATTAAAAATACGACACGTGGTTTTTAAATATATGGAATAACAATAATGGGAGAATATATTAAATAAATCTAAAAAATTTTTCCTGAAAAAAAGAAATATCATCAACTTTATCGATAGTAAAATATTTAATATAGGTTCACGAAATTTTCAATTCATATGATGAATTTATAATACAACAAACGATATCAATTTTAAACATCGTTGGCTTCAAAGAAAAATTTGAATAAGTAAAATTATTTTAATTGTAAGAATATATAAAAAAAAAATTATTTTGTGTGTGTGAGAAAGATTATTGCGATCAAAACAGAAATCGCTGGGGAAAAAAATCAGAACTCCTTATCCAGAAAAGACTTTAAATAAATAAAAATTTGCCAAGTTTAATAAATTTTCATTGCTAGCAGAAGAAAATGACTCTCAGAATTTTTCTATAATTATTTTTATTTTTTAAATTTGGGAAATTTTTCCGATTTTTCTGTACCATGTTTCCGCAAAGGAAACAAAATTGCATAAATACAATTTTTCATCACGTTCAAATTAAAAATATCTTGTAAATTCACCTAGGAAAACAAAAACTAGTCTGAAGGCGGATTCTATTTTTAAAACTGTTTACTTCTAAGAAAGTTTTGCTTTTACTTGTATGTAGTTTTAAGGAAGTTATCTAAAAAAACATTCACACTTTGAATAATAATTATTTTTAAAGATATTGAATAATTATTTTCCTAGATATTTATTTAAAATATTTACTTAAATTTTTTTAGTAAGAGCATAATATTATTACTTTTCAAGAAACCTGCTTTTAAATATTTCTCCTATTAAGTCATCAATAGTTATTAATTAATATTAATTCAATCTAAATATTCTTAATGGATATTAAGTATGAGAGTCTTTGTTCTGAAATTCTTAATGACTAATATGAAATTTCTGGTCATATTATATGTATTTTATTTAGGAATAAAAATAAATAACTATTTTTTTATTTTTTTTTTTATTTAACCTTAATTTTTCGTACTAAGTCTATTTTCACTATAAATTAGTAAGTTTTCTGCGTTTAATTACATGTCAAGTTTAAATTATAAAAGTGAAGTAAATAAAATAAATTTTATTTACTTCATTCTTCAGTTAAAAAACTATTTTTAATTACTAAAAGTAACCGAAATATTTATATTTTCTTATAACAAATATACTATTGTTGTTCTGAAGCTGTGTCAACTCGCAATAAATTAATAATGGAAATTATAATATTCTTTAGTTTAAAAAATTGGTTTAATTGATTTATATTCATTTTTATTTGTATTAAAAAAATTATCAGTTTTTGTTTTCGGAAATGAATGCAATTGAATGCAACAAGTCAGAACATGTATAATATTAAAGGTATTATTATTATTCAAAATGCATAAGAATGGTGGTTAAACTCTGAAAAATCTTATATTATTTTAAATTCATTAATTCGATCCCTTCGAAGTACATTTTTAAATATTTAAAATAGATGTTTTTGAGTGGTCTACTTATTTTACTTTTATATATATTATGTATGTTTTTATTTAATAGTATATGGTTTTATACTTTAATTCCATAAAACTGCACTGATTTTAATAAACGAAATGAATATAAGTACGAAAAAAATATTTATTTATTTATTTATTACATATAATTTAATCATCATCAACGTCTATTCATTAAATATGTAAAGAAAAGATAAATTTAACTGAAAACATTTTATATTTTTAAATATACTATCAAAAGAACATACAAGGAGAAGCTAAGCTTTTTTACAAAAAGACTGAAATTGCAAGAAATTTCTTTTTGTGTTTCCTCTGAACAAACTTATATTTTCGTAGCGTATTTAAATAAATATAGGCTGGAACTCTAATATTTCTGCTACTTCGAGAGTGAACTGTGAGAGACATAATTAACATTTTTAAAAAAAGCAACTAATTATTCTCATACCGAGTAGTTCCAGGTGGTGATAGAAAATTGATTGAGGGCGTTTAACTTTTCTCTTTGGAACATCGAATAAAACTTCCTTTTCGTTTTAAAAAAGAAACCGATGTCTAAAGTTAGAACTAAACAAACAATGAGGTATAGTAGAAAGAAATCAAGCGAATCAAAAATAGAATCTTTTAGAAACAAGCAGCGAACAAGAATAGTGTAATTTAATCGTAATGTATTCAGATAGACCACACCTGTGAAGCAGGAAAAAAGACTCACTATTATCCACGCGATATGTCTAAAAAACAATGATGTCTGGAAGGTTAGGAATAAAAAAGAATATGATTATCAAATCAAAAATCTAATTGTTTTTATTTGCTTTCTGTTATAATACAAAGTGGATCGTTTGCTTTATACTTCAAAGGTCGATAAAAAAAAATAGATGCTAGACATAAAGGAGTAACTCGGGAGAGGGTTAGAACAAAATGGAGCAAAATTAATTAAAAAAAAAGCGTCCTATATCGAATTTCTTGACCTTTTTTTAATTAATTGACTTAGATTGCATTAAGGTTAAATGATATTCGTTAGCATGAATATAAATATATGTATGCGTGTGACTACTGATTTGACTTCAATATTTTATATTCAAGTGTCTTGCATTTCGATTTTGATTGGTATTAGATTTTAATAAACGTTCTTTTAATTTGATATCATACTCCCCATATATTCGACAACAAACTAAATGCGTTTGTGTTACTATAAATTAGAATTTATAATTGCGGAAAGTCAGGTATTCTGTATTTGAAACCAAATTGTCTTACAAACAAAAGGTTCATACATTCATTGTTATATTATTAGTATTCGTTATAAATTACAAACTACTATTATTATTATACTTCATTGTTAAATTTGTTTCAAAAACTGTAAGTCAATACATGATTTACAAATCTATTCAGTTATATAATTTCAATATATGATATAATTTCCAAATCAGGTGGTTATTTAAAGTTGCTTCTTCAATTCCGTTCTGTAAATACTTTTAAAGTATTACCATAACGTTAAAGATTAAATTAAGTATGAAAAGTGAATATTTCCAAACTTGTTCTACAAAATAATTTTTATGAAAAATTCTTTATAAGTATCAATAGCTTTAAAAATAAAAATTAGAAGACTTTCGAATAATATGTAACATACTCTTTAAAGTCAATATATCATATGTATAAAGAAACAAATTAAGTTTAGCTTGTGTCTATTTTGTTTCATTATAGAATATTTTTACTTAATTTAATACTCTTATGTCCATAGAGTTTACTGTTACCATTCAGACACAAGGTATCTACCAGCTTTTTAATGTATGTAAGAAATATTTTTAGAGTAAGTCAGCTGTTCTAAATTTAACTATTACTATTACAGGAAGACAACTGTTGGTTTTTCTTGATGTATGTGATGATAAATCCGCTTCTGTTCTTGTCGTTTTTTTTTTTTTTTTTTTTTTTGGAGGAAAAAATGACCCATTCTACTTTTAAACAGTCTAAGAAGAAGAATTAAATATCCTCTTGTAAGGCAAGACTTAAGGGCGCGTGTTTCCGAGCTTTACTTTACCTACTTCTTACATCATATTCCGATTGCCAAAGTGCAATATTAGCTTCTTCAGTTTTGTTTATTTATTCAGGGGAGATGATTTCTATAAGGTCCAATGATCTCGACATGAGCTTAATAAGAATTAAGTTTGGCGCTCGAGGAAAGCAGTCTATTTATCGAAGATAAAATGATGACAAAATCCTATTACACATTTCCATCCTAAACAAGTTCAGGAAACGGAAATATGGAATCCTATCAAAGTTAGGTAATCTTTAGAGAATTATTTTTGTAACATTGAAAACGCGTTCTCATAAAGAGGAGCCTAATTCCAGCACAGTAATCTCTATCCAACATCATTTTTTTTTTTTGCACAATATTGGCGACTTTGACTTAGGTTTTTTTTAGAAAAGGGGAAAAACACGAAAGCAAAAAGTAAACCCTAAAGGAAAATGATTCCACAATTTTCACCCATAATCGTTCTCAAACGTGCCAAAAACACTTAAGCACTTTTAAAAAAAAAAAAAAAATGCTCTCAAATTACAGAAAAAAAGGGAAAATGATCGTTTGGAGTTATTAGTTGAAGATTTCACCAACGCCTAAAAAAAAAAAACTCTTCCCGACATGCACTACTTCATTCCAGGGTGACAGGACGTTCGACAGAAAAATTCGATGCTTACCGTTTATTAAAAAATCATAAAAAAAGAAAGAAAACGATGCTTTGTCGAGGCTATAACGCATCAGTAATCACTTAAATTGCTAACGTTAAAGTACAAGATAAATGTTTGCAAATAGATGGTAATGAAAGAGTTGACAGGCCTCTTATGAGCTAGTTATATGATATTTACTCCAAAAGACGCGGTTAATCTTTTGAAAGTTATTAACAACACGGCTGGCATATTGAAATAAGAGTTCTGTTCTCTTGTCAGATTAGTCTTAATAAATGACACTAATCCATCTCACGTTGTCGTTGTTTGTCTATAATGACTAGTAAATAATATGTTGGAAAGGTTCATTAACACTTAAAGTTTGTTAACTCCAGAATCTAGACTTTCACTAACGACTTCTTAAAAGAGAAACAGTTGTTTGCAGTAATATATATATAACCACATTAATAAAGGAATAAACTTTATTGCATACACGTGTTTTTTAAAATCTTAATATCTCCAGGAAGAATTCTAAATAAAAAAAAAAGAACACTGTTATTCTACGTGATTGTGATACGTATAATGATGTGAAGAATTTGTATCTCAATATATCTTTTATTCCATGAGGAAAAAGAACATGTTTGTTATTCAGAAACACAAAAGATAACCACTATTTAATTAAAACTGTAACAAAGAAGAACATGATACAAGTTGTTAGAGTTTGTTTTGCTTGTTTTTATAAGTTTTTATCTTATAATTTGTTGATAAATGTTAAACTTAAGATTTATAAAACTAAATTTAGAATGCATCAAAGCAAGTACGGGAATTTTTTTTAATGGAATTTATTTCTGGAAGAAGTGAAGTGAATGTTGTTTAGAACTTGTACCACTATCACCAATTTAAGAATTTAAAAATCAATTCACATATTTGTGTGTTTAATCATGGGGTTCTAACTTGTTACTTGAATATTACCAGTACAACTTTTAGTATAATGAAAAGGTAATTAAAATAAAACTTGTAGTTCTACTGTTTCATTCCTCCATTCTTTCAGTTCAGTTTATGTGACATATATCCTCTTTCCAAAATTGTTTTTTTATATTGTTTTATTTTCCTTAATAACTAAAATAATAAATTTGATTCATCTAGTTTACTACAGCAATATATCTTAATTTCAGATGATTACTTTCAGCTCTTAAAAGAGAAATTGAACTAAATGAATATTTAAAGCAGGTTTTCTTAACACTTTTAAAATTAATGGGCTCTTTTATAAATTCAAACGATAACTGTACAGATGAAAAAATTTCTACTGTTTAAGAAAGTGTTCTAAGTATTTATGTCACTCAAGTGTGGTGAATTATTTTTAAAAATATTTTTCTTTTTTGACTTTTTATTGGTAAGGCTTAGTGGGAAGTTGTTCAAATACAAATTCACGAATACGTATTTATAAAAAATAAAAATTGTGCGAAACTTCATGTTTCATGTAAGGAGGGAAATGTAAGACGTGGGAATTGATAATCAATTAATTACCATAATGCAATTTTATTAACTTTCCCAAGATTTTGGTCCAAATATTAACATAACATTTTGTTTATAATGGAATTTATTTATTATTATTTCAAACAAATTTTGGATTTTGGTATTAATATGCGTAGATTGCCATGCACATAAGCCACATCTGCATATAAAATTAATTGGTTAATGGTTAAAACAATGTTAAGGATCAGGACACATTGGGTTTTCTTCTCGTTTTGATCTTTGCTATTTTATTGTTTCAAATGCTTATGTGTTAGTATAAAACAATAAATAAATAGATTTACTTACCCATATACAAAATAGCAAAATTTTAATATTGTAATATAGAATTATGCGATATATCTATATTTTTACGAGAACGGTCGAGCTTGTTAATCAGACAATTTGGTTTTTTTGATAAAAAAAAAAAATTAGCACAATGGCGAAAAAGCCAAATGTATTTCAAAAAATCATTTTCTTTAATTTCATGTCTAGATTATTCATTAACATGCAGTGTGCTAAAACAGTTGTTCATACAAATACTGAAACTTATAAAATTTATCACTTATAATAGTTTTAACAAACTTAAAAGCTTCAACATTTAAGGATGGGTCCTATGCTTACGACTTATAAAAATTCTTTTATCGAGCGAACAAGAAAAATAGTGCTTAAGTTGATATTGCAAATACATGGGTAATTTATAGCACAAATTTTAATCATCCTCTACCCGTGTTTTTATTGTTCATTGTTTCCTTATTTATTGTTACATTTTGTTTTGAATTTTTAATGTTAAAAAATTTCGAGAAAATCAAAAAAATCAGAATCACATTCTGTGGTCCTCGTGCGCTATATTTTAACATTTCTGAGTTCTTATGTCTATGCATTCTATTTAGGTCCACCTGTCCATTTTTAGACCTTGCTCTACAAAAAGCCTAAAATATTTCTGTCGTTCTGATATTTCGAAATCATTTCATGATCATTCTTAGGTATCTAAAATTGGTTCAGTTACCATATCATCTTCCTGGAAGGAAGAAAGCGTTTCCAACATCCAAAATAAATAAGGCCCAACAATAAACACGCTAAACCATAAACAATATCCACAACTCCCAAATGACAGTGATTGTATTCCTCTGCTAAATATTCTTCCTTTGTACCAATTGCAGTTTCTCTTTCACTTGACCTACATCGAATGTGGAGTTCAACCTTTATCAAGGACATCCGATCTCTCTGTCCCGAAGGGCTTTCAGCTCGAGGGGACACTTTCTAAAATTTCTCTTTCTCTTTCTGGAAAAAAAAGATGCAGGAACTAAACCCGAAATTATCTTTGTGGCCTGTTCTGTAAACTGGGTCAGATATATTGAGGAATGTTACCCTAAAAGAGTGCAATTGAGTGGTGGTGGTGGTGGTGGGACGTTCAGAATCTTGAGGTGGAGCATGTCCTGTTCGTGAGGCGCCTTCAGGTCCTCAGGCGATTAATTTAGGTAGCAAGCTACGTATTTTAGGGGACCTCTGAATCATTTATAAGCAAGGAAGGGAATGCTCATACGTTTTTTTTTAAAAGTTAATCCTCCATCAATCAGACTTTCTGTCATCGAGACCAGCGCTCTATTTTTAACCTTAACTTTCATTTCTTTGAAACTGGAGTTAGTTAGCCATTAGATTTGTTCATTGAACTATTTGATAACGTAATAATGCTAATTTGGGTTTATTATTTTATTCAGCATATTTGAATGTAACCTTTTACACTAAAGGATTTATTTCAGTTCAATGGATTATTATTAAATTTATTCAATTTCACACAAAGTCTGTTTTTCAACGGGCTGACCAAGCTTAGATCTATAAAACCTGTAAATAATTTTAGTTCGTCGTTTCTTTCCCTAACTATTCGCTTATAAAATCTTTAAAAGCTGAGGGAGCTTCGAATTATGTTAACGCCTTCTGATCTGCCACCAGTTAATACAATTCTGACCTTACATGATTATTTTTCAATAATTTTATTAAATTATAAGAGATTATTTAATTTATTATATGGGATATTTCTTGAAATTCTTTAGACCACAATATTAGAAAATAATGAAAGCTATTGAGTTTTCTCACTCGTAGTGGGTTTTGACGGCATATCACAGTAATTAAGAGCCGAGATCAAATAATAAAGACAACACTTGGGTTAACAACTAATTACTTAAACATCTACTCCAATCACGCGTGAGCTTTCAGACTCAGTAAAAATGAACTATAGTATGACAATCTCAAGAAGAATTGAAACTTGAATGAAAGTCTCGTTGCGAAGAGTGTTCTCTATGATTCTCAAAACTCTAAATACTAAGATACCATGTTTAGTAATAAAATCCAAAGTAATTAATTACATTGACTTATCAATATTTTACATGCATTTTTATTGATACATCGATAACTTAGGACCGAAATAATTATTATTAATTAGGATGTCTTCATTTTCAGGAGACATAATTAACTGAATTCTGTAATAGAATGCATTTACTATTTTAGCTGTTAAAGTTGCTGAAAAAGTTCCAATCCCTAACGGTGATACAGTTGATACGTCACTGAACTTCAAAAATACATTTTATCGATTCTCTGAGTATAGTTTTTAAACAAGATTTATTCCAAATGTACACCAGTGACACATTTCAACTAGAGTTATTAAATAAAACAGTAAAAGAACTTGACGTCGCTATTCAAGTGTGACTAACTAATGCAGCAAGTAAAAGTTCAGTGACATTCTCAATTGTATTACGTTTTCCTCCAGAAAAATAAGTTTGTCCTTCAGATTTTCCCCATTAATTGAGTTCGAAGCTACTCATTTTTAAAGAACAGCGACAAAAACATTTATCTTTTTATGAGAATGGCTCAAAAGATACTAGAGTTAGGAATGGCAAATTGGAATAATGTAGTTCATTGTAGAGAGTATTCTCCAATGATCATTTTTCCTTTTCCTACGAAGTCTATGAGTGTGGTGCCCTTCGCATTCCATTGTCGCTAGTATTTTTTCGGCCTGTGAAAGCGTCTTCGCCTTCTTTGGAAAATATTCACCTGATGAAACTCGTTGTTTTAATTGTTGCTTTGTTGGTTGATTGATTGATTGGTTGGTTTTATGAGACAGAGTAACAAAGGATATTATCTTCTTCAAAATATTCTTTTAATTCAAAATATATCAAACTATTTCACCTTTGGTAAGAATGTTCTGAATATTTTTTTTTCTTTATGTAGTTAAAGTATTGTCCTAAATCTCATAGAAGGTAATAGGGCGCTGTGGGTCATTTTTGAGTATATTCCAGAGATAATTCCAATGGGACGCGTATTACTACAAGTCAAAACCATATATTCCAAATAATTAATATAGTTGCATGTACTGCAATTTGCATTGTCAATAAATTGATTTTGTGTAAAAGCCCAAGAGTTATGATCGTTTTGCTAACGATTTTAGCGCCAAATATATCCTCTAATCTATTTTCTGTCCAATCGGATATTACGTCTATGGACGGAGATGTTTTCTAAAATTTTGAAATACTTGCTTGAATAATAATGATTTTCGTTTCTTTTCATTCTGTTTTTGCAGATAATATTGTTGATATCTGCTGGAGCTATCCAATTGATGCATACATCGAACGTTATTGGTTTTGCTAGACTGTCCGTCTTTTAATTCTAATTAATATTCAAGTTTCCCGTAGTCCAAAGCTGTATCGCTTGATTACGAAAATGAGAGATTGTATAAACAGCTTACTGGCATATTTATGAATAATCTTCGGTGATGAACATAGACATTTTTGAGGGTAGATGAAACTGAGTAACTATATCGGACGGAATTAACAGATTTATTTTGTTGCGGGGTTTTCTGTATACGAATACAATCATTCAGACACAATATGAATTTTGAAAATTGGGTAACAGATACAAAAGTTAGGGCTATTGAGACATTGGGTTTCAATTAAGCCTCGCATTATGAATAATACCCAGGTTGTGCGCAAAATGCTTGGCTTTCTCTATAGGAATCATGATAATTGGATTAAAAAGCTCAAATCATCTTATTTAACCATTTTATTAGATTGAAATATGAATATAATTATTTATATTTTTGTTGCGTCTCTTTTGGTGTGCCCTCTTAATTAAGAGGGGTTATTCTTCAATTTTGAAGCATTTCTTTTTTGTTCTGGACTATTAATTTAAAGAAAATATTTTGTATTTGTGAATTAAAATTTAAAGAAGCTGAGAGTGTTACCACTTTACTATTATTTTTTAAACATCCTTATGTTCTTATTGATTGTCCTGCACTTTCGTATGTATCATTTCAATTTATGTTAACAAGATACGTTTTAGATATATTTTACATATATGTTATTTAAAAAATATCAATAAAAAATAAGAAGCTATAATTTTTGTAATTCAATCTCCCCTGACGCTAGTATATTTGACTACAAATTACATAATTCAAAAAGAAATTAAGAATCTTTATAACAATGTCATCAAAAGTTTAGCCAGTTTTGAGAACTTTAAAAAAATAAATATAAGGATCAGATTCAGAATTTTTTACATATGTCCAGGCATATTACGAAAATTAAATTCTTTTAGTAAAAAATATCATTTATTCCAGTAAAAAATGAGGAATGTATTTTGAAAATTTTAATACTTTTTTGCGTATAACTTAATATTTAATATTCAAATAGCGTGAAAAAAGTTTCAATACATTTTTATTTCTTATAATTAATTTATTGATACATATTATCTATTAATTATTATTAAATACGAGTATTATTAATAATATTATACATTACTTATATTAATAATTCATTAACTTTCCTTTTATTTAATAATTTTGCAATAATCTTCATTGGATTTAATAATATTTGTTTTGATCTAATATAACTTATTTGTCATTTTAACAGACTTCAGGATATTTACAAAAATTTTACATTTTTACCATCAATTGCTTTTTAATTTTCAAAGAAATTGAGCATGTCATGCAAATTAAATCATCACATTATCAGTAAATATGGAAAATAAGAAAAAAGTGTATTTTTTCTCTAATATTCGTATTTCTTGAAAACATTCCGGAAATTTCTACAATAGTTGGGATGTATCAATGCGAATAGATATCGTAATAAATAAATTAGATTTAAAAATTAGCAAATTGTTGCCTATATTTTATTTCTTAAAAATTGAGTCATTTGCTTTCTGTCGTACAAGTTTTAGTTTAAAATTATTTAATCGTTAATTTAGCAAATAGCAGGCTCAATAGAAAAGGCTAACATTTTAGAGAGAAGTCGTAACAATAATTTCCAAATCTCTTACTTATAATTTTAAGAAAGCTTATCATTAAAACCTACATTTCGAAAACTAAACACTTATTTTTGAATATATTCTAAAAAAAATATTTTTCAACAGTTGTTTCAGTTTTTAGCTTTTAATTTTATATTAAATACATGGTTGATGGAAAAGATAGTTTTCTTTTTGAAAATTAAATAGTGGCCATGTTTATTGCGAAGTCTATTTTAAATAAAGTACAGGACAACCTACACAATTATAGGGCAAGTTAGGTTTAAAACGTACCTATTTTTGATAATAGATGACGTTGCTGAGACAAGCTGGTGTTACCATTACGCGCTGCCATCTGCAAGATGGTGACAAAAATAAATTTGACACAGATTCAAATATAGTTTTTATTGCTGTCGCATCGAATTATCGTCTTCAGTGATACTGGATTAATTATGTTATACATCCAACAACAGCCATGTAGACGAGTTGCTCCCTGGGAATATGTTCTAAAGAAGAAGAAGACGGTCTGATTCATTGAAAAAGTTATAGTCATAATTTTTGGGTTGTGAAAGGCGTCAAACCCTGGGCTTCTTTGAAAAAATATTAGGACATTAATCCTGGACAATAAAACAGAAGTTTACAAGGAAGTATTATGAAGTTGTATTTATTTCTATGAAATAGTCAAGATATTAGGATGAAATTTATTTTGCACCTTAATTGATCCTTGTGAACGTAATGTTGCAAATTACATTTATTAATATTTTTTGTTGATTTTAGAAAGCTTTATATTGAAGTAACCGGCAGTATGGAGAGTTCTCAACTGAGATCAATATCTGCTGAGTTCTACAATGACGGCTTTCGAAAGGTCAAAAAACGCTGAGAGTAATGTATAACTCTGGACGGTAACTATGTAGTGAAGTCATAAGAATAATAAATAAGAATTAAGTTTCTAACTGGCTTACTTTAGTAATAATTAAAACTCTTTATGATATTGAGCGTTACTTCTACGGCTTCCTGAAATCAAACAAATCAACATTAATAGTTGTAATTTACCACAAGGGTCAATTAATATGCAGAATAAATTTTGTCGGGTATTTTTAGAACTAATTAAAACTGTACGATACCCCTTCGTAATTTAATCCAATTTCTTATTCCCAAAACCCTATTTCTCATTCCTAACACGGGTATTTTATGAGTTGCCCTTGTATTATTAACTCTGAAATTTAACCGATGATGTTAGGTCAAAGACATTGACCATTAAATCTAATAAGGCTTAGAACTTGTTTCCTCATTTTAAGATTTAAAGTGTGTTATCCTACGAACGCTATTAGAATATGAAATATGAGAATTAAAATACTTATCAATTAAGAATTTAAATGTCCACGACTACATTTGCATTAATCGATTTATTTGAAGACTAGTCAGAATTGGAGCATCAGTTCATCTAGAGAAAGGAGGAGGGGGGGATTTCTCATCACCTTAAGTGTCCTGTACGTATCACCCTGATCTATCCCTTAAGGGTGTAAGATCCCTGGCGCCCAATTAACGCGAGACGATAAAACTACTTCCCAAATGCCAAACGTTTTTTATTCAATTTTTAACTTCGACAACCAGAGGGCAAGCGATTCTATTTTCCACCCTCCGTAGAATTCCATATTTTTTCCTCGTCACGTAATCGGAGAAACCGCTGCGTCCGACAGAAAAAAATTGCAAAAAAAAAAGGCAAAACAATGGGAGTCCAACCTAGTTTTTACTTTCCTTTGAATGGGGCTGTTGATCCCATGCTTTCGATTGCCCACGGGCAAATACGATTCTGAAACACTCCCTGTGCCCTACTTGGCCGGCATCGGTGAAGTCAATGGCCAGAGGACGAGACCACGGTCAAGGCTTTAACTGCGGATGATTTTTGTCATCTCTCCGATTTGTACCTGTAACCTTACTTACAGGATTTGACACAAGGGTTAATATGTCAAACGTATTTTTTTTTATTCGAGGAATGCATGGGGAAAGAAATATTTCTTCGTTCGTAAAGAATTTGTTTTTCCTTATTGATGCCTTTATAACGTTGACAAATAGAAACGTGAGTTTTTCTTCCCATTTTGGGAAATCGAAATGGGTTAACATTTAAATATATATGATTCGTAGTGAAGAATGTTGGCATCATGTAATTAAATAATAATTTTTTTGGTAATGGGTTTTTTTACTTCGGGGCAATGAACCAATCAAACCGATAAATACGGGTTTTGAGCCTCAAATCAACGTTAAAATCAATGACTCGTCACCAATTGCCATTTATATAATTCCACTTTCATATTGAAACAGAATAAGTATCATATTTAAGGCTCGTTTAATTGCACTGAAAATGTAAGATATGTAATTATTCTATTATGAGAGTACAGCTCTCTGGAAATTATGGAAAACATTTAACTACCTTATTTTAATTGTATGATTATTCTGAATAAATCTACAAAATTTAATAGTTTTATTCATTTCACAGTTTAAAATGTCATATTTAGAGAGTTATTTAATATTTCTTTAACTGTGTGCTAAATCATTTCATTGACCTTCTAAACTTTAAATTTCTTTTTCACAATTTTTTTATATTTAATGATGGACATGTGTTTAAAATAATAAAGACTTTTTTTGTATTCAATGCAGACTTTATGATTTTTTTTGTTATTTTTTAGTATAATGCGTTAATAATAATTACGGGTGTGGAATGAGGATTTAGATAAATAATTATTTCTTAAAAAAATTAGATATATCTATTTTTTTACTGTTTTTCGTAATGTCCGGTAGAAAAAAAATTGTGTACAACTGGAATTAATGCTAGTACAATCAAATTTTAAACACTTTTAAGAATTTGGGGGAAAATTGTTTAAAAATTCTAAAACTTTTTAAAGTAGTAGTAATTTTAAGATTTAACTATTTTGAGGAACATTTTAAAAAAAAAAAATTAAATAATTGTTTGTCTGAAAATGAACTCCCCCTCCCTTAAATGCATATCTTATGCATGTTCAAATATCGAGAATATAAACTTGTTCTAATAAATATTTAAATAAAAAAAAATTACAGATTATGGTATCCTCTTAAAATGATAATTAAGTAATAAGTATGAGATCAGATATTAGAATTATGCTATAAAAGATATCTTTATGAAAAAGACTTAGTTACTTTCCAAATTAAAACAACAAATATTAAACATAATTATTTTTTATGAAAAAAAACCCATTAGGTTCAAATAAAGTTCGTTTCTTTGAAGAAAGACATTATTTCAAAAATTGTAAAATAAACTAAGTTTTATGTTCATTGAAAATACATTTTAAAATTCTTAATAATTATGATTGCTTATTAATATCACTGTACTTTTAAAAGTATATGCTTGGCCTTTGTAACCATTTTAGCAATTTAAATTGCTAAAATGGTTAAAATTGCAATTTAAATTACTATATATTAAGAATACTTATTATAATTGACTCTTTTAGTAAGGATATATGAAAATAAATCTTTAATTAAATGCATCAGAAAATAATTAAATGCATTAAGTATATAATATTTATGTTTATCATAATTAAGATGATTCATTAAATATAAAACATTATGGCAACCACCATAAGTTCATATACTCTAAGCTCTTCATGATTTGTCTCTAATAACCCGCGTGTCGCTTCTCAGTGTGACGTTAATAAGCAATCAATCAATCAAAATCTACCTAAGGTCTAATATTCATTTTATTTGCTAGAATTTTCATTGGTTAAGTAGATTGCATAAACATAATTAAAATTTCTTGAAAAATATTTAATTATGTTTGGAAAGAATCAAATTTATTATGCAACAACTAAAATAATATCAACATTAATTTAATTAATTAATTTTTGAAAGCGCAAAAATAATGTTTTATAATTATGTGATTTTCATTCAAAATCAAAATATTACTTAAAAACAACCTGAAAAATATTTTTCGACAACTTCAGTTTACCATAACAGCAAAGTTACCTGACGGTACTCGTGATAAGCATCGTAGATTTTTGTAAACAACAATGGTTCTTGTTTTCTTTTCTGTTTCGTCAAGAGTAAACTCTTAAAATCTGTATAAACATTTGAAATTCACGTTAGATACATACAATACGTAAGCCGTAGTGCAGTGGGACCGATGCCCGCTAACTCTGTCTGAGCTCAAAGTCCTCAAGTTGTGAAGTAATGGTAGTTTGCACTGTCGTCTTCTTCACTTGGTCATAGATCACAATTACGAAGGCCGTGAGCAATACTCATATACGTGTTGCCGCTGAGTGCGAGGTTAATAAGCAATCAATCAAGCATTTTCAAGAAGGGGTTGTTGCTGTCCGAAGGTGATAAAAATATTTAATAGAAATATAAATTTTTTGATAACAGTCTGATAGTTAGGTATAAAATGCCGTCTTGTTGTTTCTCAGTGTGACGTTAATAAATACTCACAATCGCAAGATGTCAGTAATTTAATTAATTAAAATACAACAAGCATGCCTAAAACTTCCTTTCCTTCTTTACACACAGAGAAACTTAAAACATACATCTGCAAACGAAGTCATTTATTTTTCTAACATTTAAATGAAATATTTTCAATTTTCATCGCATATGAGAAAAATTTTTAAGTTTTGGTTTTCATATTCCACGTTTAAAGGCACAGAATAGTTCAGACTATCTTGTATTTTATACTAAAGTGACATTTCCCGTCTTAAGATCATAAATTTGAGGCACAGATATTGAAAACCTGCATATCTACTAACGAAACGTTTTGTTTCTCTAATAATTAGTTAAAACTTTTAACTTTCAGTCGCGTATGATAAAATTTAGAAGTTTGGGTCTTGTAGTCCGTGTTTATTAGCAAAGAATAGTGTTGGCTATCTTGCATCTATTATTAACACGAGCCTGTTTCTTAAATAATTATAGAATACTTTTAAATCCAGTCGACTATTCAGGAAAGAATTACTTTCCTGATCTCTGAATTGAAAATCTGCTTTTGCTTTTGATTGTTCGCGTTTATTGTCAAAGAATGGTTCAGACCATCTTATACCTAATACTGAAGCGGACCTTTCAACAAGTAATCCAATTTATGGGGTTTCCGACTTACCGGTTACTAGTGAGTTACATTTATAATAGGAACGAGTAATCAGTCCATAACATCATTATTGCTTTTAAACACGACATCGGAGGTTTTAAAGATTTGCACAGCAATGTCTGAGGCGGACGCATGGTCAATTAAGCCTAACGGTACATGTCATCCCAATTTCCAAAAACTGAAGGAGATTTCTATGTCATGAATTATTCATTAAAATGAGATAAAAACGCAATAGGATGAATTTAAAACTTCCAATTCTTTCGTTTCCTTAAAATTGGAACAAAAATGCTCCTTACACGTTATTTTTTGCTCAGACAAACATTCGAAAAGGAATGCTCTGTGGGAATTAGAAATCTATTGGGTACATTCTGTCTGGAAAGAAGTCTGTTTAATGCGGTTGTTCCGGAAAGATTAAAATGGACTGTAAGACTAAAACACGGGTTTCATTGAAATTTAATTTTTCCAGGTAGATTGTCACAATTGGTATAAAATACTGTTACAAATACTAATACGGACCAATTGGGATGAACAATGCCTCAAATATATATTTCTAGTTGTTGTAGGAATTCCTTAAGCCAATACCAGTTCTGAGGATTTTATGAATAACTATATCTATTTGACGAAATAACTAAAACCATATCACTAGGCTAAGATGCTGAATCCAAAAGTCATAAAACAAATAACAAGCCAGAATTCGAATTGTGCGGAATTGTTATGTTCAACCATTTTTAAACGCATTATAGTTATGATAAAACAGTAAACAGTTTTATTTAAAAAACTGTTATTAATAACATTTGTTGTGAAAAATATAAAGTCAATCGACCAAACGATTTTTGAGAACGTCTTTATCGTTATTTCGAAAAACAAGTAAATGTTCGTTGATTGTTTATTTTTGAGAGAATACTTTTGCATACAATCTGAAAAGACTGAATTCTATTTGTAAGATTAAAACAATTTTTTTCATCTAAAATTAAATATTTCAGCCATTTTTATAACATTATAAAAACCTCACAGTCTTTCACTGCCAATTTAAACTCTTTACAGTTATGATAAAATAACAAAAAATTTTATACAAAAAATTTAATTAAAGTGAAAATCAGTGAAAGCTCTTGATATTTCAAACGAGTCAAATAATAACTAATTTCAATTTTATTCCTATCTTTAGGAAATGAATAAAGACAGAAAGAATTAATAAAAAAATATGAATAAATAAAAAAAAGGAGAGATAAATGAATAAGAGAAAAATTGAGGGTAAAAAAAATTCAGAAATCTTAAGCGAATTTAAATTATTCTAAATCATCAGCTGTACTTTATTTAAAACTGTGAATTACAAATAAAATAAATGTAAGCTTTGGTTGCTATTTATAAAAGGAGCAAAGGAAGAACAAATATTTTGAAACTATCAGTTTTAATTTTTTCCCGCTTTCATTATCTTAAGATAAGAACTTTTTTTTAATTCATTTCATAATATCTGGTTCACAAACACATTACCACTATTTATTTTAAAAAATTTAAATATAGGAACGATCAATGTTCCATTTTAGAATTACTAATGCATCCTATACTAAACTTAAGAAATATTTTACTAATTGGCTTTAAATTATCAATTTTACTTTTTGAAATTGTGATCATTATTTCTTAAATATTAGTACTTTCACTTTTTTTTTCCTTTATTGAAATTTGAATCCGGTATGTATCAGAAAAGTTTTTCCTTCTGCTTCGTTTTGTAAATCAAGCCTAGGATAACTTAATAACAATTATTATCAAAATAGCTATAAACTTAATACATAGCATTATCTTTGTTTATATTTAAAGATACTTTACCTAATATTCATTCCAACTTTGACGATTGCTTTTTCCTTCTAGATTCACCATGAAAGTTTGGCAATTTTCCGTCTTCGCCGCTGTGCTCTTCTCGGCTCTCATTTTCGAAGCTTGTTGCAAGCCATCTCACATCAATGAAAGGACGAAGAGACAGGTGGCAGAAAATAAACAATTCATTGGAGGTCTGTCTACACTAGGAGCACTCATTCAACCTATTCTCTTCATGATTGGAGTGGCCAACTTCATGGGACGCATCCCTATGTTCTTCAATAGGTATGTTCCATTTCCCCCTCTTTGCCATATTATAAAACCTAACAAAGCGAAATTCATGTCAAATACTACTAGCACATCCCTTTGAATTTCATGTCTAAGGAAAAATATAATACCTCCGAATTTCTTTCCTGCAAATTTTGGATTAGGTTTGTTATAAGGGTGGTTCAAAAAATACATGTTTTTGACGCTTGTTGATTTAGCCAAAGAAAGCTGGCATAATCATTGTGTGTTACCATTTATCAAACAGCGCACGAACCAATTTGACACTGATTCGATTAATTTGGAAGTAAATGTCTGCCATTTCGAGTTCTTCGTCATCATTTTGTGTCAAGTTGTCATTATGGATAAGATCTGGATTCATCATTATGCACCTAAAGCCAAGCAAGAATCCGAACAATGGATTGCTTCCAGTGAATCTGCACCAAAGAAAAAGTTTAAGACGATCTTATCGGGGCAAGAAAAGATGTAGTGATTATTTTCTTCTGGGATGGGGAGGAATGCTAAAGGTATCATGGTGTCGTCCTCGTCACTTAACCGAGGTTCCAAATTATGAGCTCCACAGCTAATAGTTCTCGTGTTGCTTCTAAATGCAACGTTAATAAACAATCAATCAACGAAGGGCATCATACCCGTTAACTTTTTAGAAAAAGGAATGGCGATTGTTGGACAGTACTTTTTTGTTAATCGTGGGTAATTTTCACTAACTTTGAAATTAACACAGAATCCGACAAGTGGCTGTATTATCATTATTACTGTATAACCCATATTATATGAGAATATTTTCTCTATTGGCAGTTGCTTATGTATCTTAAGTCACTATTGGAAAAAGAAGTTTCAAATATTTTTATTGTAAATAACATTAAATATATATGATGAAAAATATAACGATCATGGATTGCGATCAGAAATTTGCTATGAAATGCCGTTAATCAAATGAATTTATTTCATTTAAAGCTTTGATTCCAAAATTTGATAATAGTTTCTTACAATCTGCCCTAAAAAAGTATTTATCATTGTACCCCTGAAACGGTTATCTGTATCCCACCACACCTTTAGTGTAATTATCTTTCAGCCTGTTTATAAGACACATCAGATTTGAAATAGAATTTAAGAATTCACAACAGAGTAATGTGGATGTCTATTTTTAACATTTCAGCGTTTTTATGCTTGATGCTCAGTAATTATGGAATAATATTGATATGTACATAAATCAATATTTACTTTTTATTCGGATAAATATAATACATTGAATCTGTTGCATGCTTTTATTGACATTATATCATTCGTTATTTTTTTAAAAAAATAAAACTCTAAGAATTTGATAGAGTGATAAAAAAAAAATATTATAGTGGAATGCAGAGTACTAGTTCTGAATACTCAAAAAAAAAAGAAGTTTCCAATAGTTGAAGAACTATCAAAAAAGTATGATATTATAGTACTAATTAGACATTTTAGCGTATAAATCGCTACATTTACGCTTACGTATATTTTGCTTAAAAGTGACCACAAGTGTCATCCTTAATAATCTATGATCTTTTTTAAAAAAAGAACTGAGAGTTGTAAGAATTTTTTATTGTATGTTATCAAATTTGTTTGGTCATTCATTTGTAGCACTATTGCTATACTCGGAGGACCCTTCCTTGCCAACTAGGACTTGAAATGTTTTTCAGATCCTCGGTCTGAATGAATTTGAACCATGACGAAGTCGACATCTGAGTTAGCACCCTACTCTTCAAATCCATGCCATGCTAAAGTTAGGACTTCGATCCCTGATAGATATAACGGGCATCAGCCTCTCTACAAGATTAGTGAATAGAAGAATCAGGGTTTGATCACGTGGCTCCCGTGACCTTCACCGGCAGCGAGTTCGATGTCATGACCATTCGGCTAACGTAGCTGTTATCCATTCAAGTCCATTAATTACAACTCAACGTTTCCCAAATGCATATATATTTTCCCATTCCTCAAATTGTCTCAGCTCCTGCTCCCACGCTCACTATAATGCAATAAATACTTGTTGTTGCATTGTGACTACGAGGAAACGACTAAGAAAAAATTTCACATTCTTTGTAATCATTTAATTAATAAGCGTGCGTATATTGACCGCAAAAGGTAATACGCAAGCTTCAGAATTTATTAATTAAAGTCATATATGCTAAGGAGTTCGGCAAATAAAATTTCAAAAGCAAGAAATCTGTGTTAATATGAAATTAGTATGAAGAAATATCTCCATTAATAAAGAATCAATTGTTTTAAAAGCCAACTGGATTAAATTTTGAATTTCTGCTACGAGCTCTATTTGAAAATGTTTCTTGTGCAATTTTTCAGTTGATTAGAATTTTCGCACCGAAACGTACGAGCTTCAAATCAGAAATCGAACTGTGCATTTTTTAAAACGGTTGGAAGCTTTCTTACAGTGATAAATTACTTACATTTTTTTAAAATAAAATACTCTCAACACAATGCAGGATATTTAAATCTTAAGCAGGATCATCCGTTTCATAATATCTGAAAACATTTTTCTCTTAATTACAAAAAATGTTTTATAAAAGAAAAATGTAGTTGTTAATTAAAAATTATGAAAACTTTTTTCACTGTTCTTATAGAATGCGGGACAGTCTGAGTTCAACATTGGCAGGCACCGGTGCCCCTGCAGGCGCCGGCCGAAGGAAGAGGGACCTAGGCCTGCAGTACGATGAAGAGAAGGCAGTGCGAGCCCTACAGATGTTGTGGGAGGCAGACGACAAGTATAACAATCAAAGCTAATAGCGAGGTAAGCTTGTGTCGTCTTTTCACAACACGAATTTTAAATTTATGCTTAATGTTATAATTATTGGTACTTTGATGTAATACTGAATAATATTAACATGTTCATGCCGACTTGTACCACCATAGCTCTCCCCGATATGTACCATTAAGCAGCACGTACCACCCATGGTTCGCCCTAACATGTTTTGTCAGGTGGAGAGTGCTACCAACAATTTAGGTCATTTAAAAAAATTGGAAAAATTTCCGTGAGGTTGAAAATTAAAATAAAGGAAATTTGATGTATATTATATGAAAAAGTAGGATTTTTTTTTTCAACCCAGTATTAAAAGCGTAACGTAAACATAAATTCGATAGTATAAACATAACAGTTCAATTTTAGAAGTAAAATTGTTTGTTTATTTCTATCCAACTTTTAAACACGAGTTGCCCATTCAGCCGCACAGTTAGTTACAATATGTTCGCTTAGCCAAGAAACTGTACGATCTGGACTTACAAAGCGTTCCGAACCACAAAATAGCAATAGCAGCAAAGAAATAAGGAGCAGCAATGTTTTTCACTGCGGTAAACTTTCATTTTTCTCTTAAGTTCGGCGCAGCCCTGTAAAGCAAAGCGATCTAAGAGTAGTCGTGCGTGGTAAAGAAACATGAATTGGAGCGCCAGCGCGAAAGTGTCAATAGAGATACATTGATTACGTATAGCGTCAATGATATTAGGAGTTATGTATAGTGTTAGAAGGAATACAATACGGCAGTTCGGCCTTTACTCGTTGTTTTATAGAGCTTCGATTGATTTGTGTGCCTAATAAATGATATTTTAATCATTCTATAGAACTGTAAAAGCTATTTATAGTCAAAAATTTGCATATTTTCTTCTTAGTTGAAAATGGACATGATTTTGAAAGCATAATTTTACATTTAGATGCCATTTAAAAAAAACATTCCTTAGATATACACAATATTTTACACCTCATATATAAAACAACGAACAAAAAAACTGAACAATTTTTAATATCACTGAATTTTTCTTTGAAAAATTATGGAACTTTAAAATTTAGGAAATTTTATTATTTATTTATTTATTTTTTAAATTAAAAATTATTACTTAAAATTTAAGAATGACTCAGATTTTTTTTTAATTCACTATATGCGTAACTACCTTTTAGAGAAGCATACGGAATTTGAAACCAGATAGTGTAATTGATTTTAGATTGTACCTAAATGCAAATAAGTCTCGAAAATCATATCCATATTCAATTAAGAGGGAACAAAAAACTTTTTCACTAATAAATTACTTTTATAGTTCTATATAATGATTAAAATATCATTACAAGGTACTCAAAATTCTAAGACTTACTATATATTTAAAAAGATATAAGTCACGAAACTCAAAAGTCTAAAATACGGTATTTTACCATGCCTTGGTTCCCTTTATACAATACATCAAAATAGACTTATAAAGTAATTATAGTTGAATTTCTTCTCTTTAACATCTCGCACAAGAACGAAAACTTAACAGATTTGGTAAACACATTTCAAAATTTGAGTAAAGCTTTAATAATATGAGATAAAAATTTTAAAAATAATTAAGCAACACATTTAGCTATTCATTGCCTATAATATGTTAACATTCGGCACAGTATGTTATTTTCTAAACTTGGGTGTAACTAAATCCACGTCAGACATCATACCTTGTTATAATACATACCATCGATTCTCAAACTGTAGTACGTTTACCCCTTTAGGCTTTTACGATCGAAGCAAAACTCAGTGCTATCGAACGAATTTGAAATGGGCACCATAAGCAGAAATTGCTACAGAATTGAACTTACCTGAATTTACTGTATATGGATGGTTAAAAAATGTGGATAAATTTCGTCAGTTTGTAGATAACGTTGATGATGATAATGTTGATATTGATGTAAAAAATAGCATACTCTCTCTCTCTCTGGACCGTAAATTTAAATTCTCGAATTAACCAATTACTCTGTTATTTAACGCAAATGTGCGTTACGCAGAAAATGCATATCGATGTTCTACTAATATTACCGCTGAATCTGTTTCTGTAACTCGCGGTTCATTTAACCCGCGGTTTATTAACCATGTACTGACAACTGCGCGTTAAAAGGATCACACTGTATATGTATTTAATGATGAATCTTACCTTCCTACACTGTCAGTATTCATACATTTTATGGTTTTATTATGCATTGTATCAGTGAAAATGCTGCATTAAATTGAAATGTATTAATTACTAACGGTATGCAATAATGTAATGTTTCCATTTTAATGCCTTTGTAGTTTATTAGAATTATTTGCTCTCTTGATTTGTCAAAAAAATAAAGAACGCGATACAGTGTGCAGTTATTGACTTTGCTGAACAATTTTAAAATATCTCATAAATATAAAAGTCTGTTAAAGCACATTAATTCAATATGTATATATTTTTTAACTGGCATTGAAAATTATACACAAAATGTCTTTTTCTAGAAAACTTAATATTTCAATTAACCCAAATTCAAGGATGCTATATAATACTTAACACTAATAATCTATATTGTAAGAATTATTTACATAAACATCATTAATAATTAATATTAAATTTGAGGAAAAGGAAGGAAAACGAAATTTAATCATCAATTACAAGAAAAAAATGACATTGATCTAATATATATTTATAACGAGACAATTGTGATACAATATCACTCTCTCAGCGTTAAAATTTCAACAAAAAAATCACCTGTCATACTACCATATACTTGCCGTATAGGTATCCCTACATCTTTGCAAAATGCTACGGATATCTAAAAATATTTTACAGATGCAATTGATGTCAATGGGAAATATATACCACGTGAAATTTTGTAGAAATTCATCTATTTTGAGGCATATGGCTGCTGAGTATAACTAACTATACTGAGTATATGTATACATTATCTAGGAAAGAATTATTATTTTACTGTTCTAATAAAATCAAATGAAAAAGCAATAAATATTTTAAAAATACAATTTATGTTATTGTTAAAATGTTTGGCGTATGCCTTTTCTTAAACGTGTTAAAAATTAACTCAAATAAGGAAAAAAAATATTTTCAGAGTTTTGACGATCACGTAAACAAAATATCAACTTCTAATTTTTTGAATATGTGTTACGTTCTCACACATTACTTATAATGATAAACTATTATTACTAGAAATAAGATTGTAGTTTCTTTGAAAAAAAGATACTTGTTTTCGCACTAACATCCGTAATTTTTTTCAACCCTACTATTTTCAAATTAATCCATCAAAAAACGCAAAACATTCTAAAATTGAGAAGTAATTTCACTTTTTTGTCAAGAAAAAAATTAATAGAAACGATTATACGATAAAATCAAGTTAGTGTTCAATTATTGAATTTAAAGCAAACCATAAGATATTAAAAAGTCGATCAATTATAAGACCTAACGATAGTTTCGGTTCAGATTTTAATACTAAAGAGCAGACGGATAAATAATATTAAAAATGTCTCAAGAGAAATTTAACAATGGTTGCCATAAAATAAGAAGCAAATAAAATAAGTTTTACAATCGGTCAATCGGTTCTCAACAACATGCGTCTAATTTGACCTTATTTTGAGAAATATTTTGATATACTTAAAATAAAATCATGCATCAATTGACTGGTTATAAACTGAATAATTTTATATAAATTTCGGCATAAATATATTAATGCATGAATACGCTTGATTTTACAATAAACTGTTATACACTTTATAGAGTTGGAATAACAAAGAATATGTTTTATTTCAAAAATTCGAATCAAATAAAAAAAAATGTTTACATTTGTATAAAAAAATTGTGTTCAACATTTAACATATACGCAAAATAAGTGATAAAATAATTTGTTATAAGCAAAAAATCATTATTTGTTTTTGCATGATAAATATTAAATATACAATGATATTATTTTTAAAATATTGACGTTTGATTCGAGAATATCGTACTCTTGAACTAAGAATAACATAAGCAATGTGAAAGCGTTATTTAAATATTTAGATTATTTAAATGTAGATTGAGACGCATATTTGGGCTTCACTATTTTAGCGTAACAAAACATAGAAACATATTTTCTTTGAAATAAACTATTTTAAATTTAGGTGTGTACGTGAGTATTTTTTTTCACCCATGAACTAATGAAAAATGAAATTCTCAATTAACTGATTAAAGTGTTTTTGGCTTATAATTTTGAATTAATTTCCCCAATAACTCGTGGTTTAAATTTAAATCTTATGGAATTTAAATATTAAGTTAATTTTTTTGTACTTAGTTAATCTTTTTAACGTCAACTGAGCTACTAAGTGAGTGAATTTGTCTAAATATGTACCTAAAGAAATCAACTGAATATATTTTTATTAAATACATTTTTCAAAGATATCAGATATTTAATTGCTTGGGTATATGAAACAATAGTATAAGAGCAAATAAAGAAAAATAGATGCTGTAAGTTTTAATGCACTTAAATTGTATCGAATCGATGAATTTAAATGAATCTGTGCAGTTTTACAAAATTTTACTTGAACTTTTTTTCATCTTATATATATTTAATGAACTTTTCATAAAAATATTTAAAATATCACAATACCCTTAGACTATTTCACAATTCCAATATATAAGACAAATTTATGAAGAACATTTAAGTATTTAACCATATATTAAATTTACTAAAAGAAATGTCTCAAAATTTAAACGCATTTGATAAAAAATTTTCTTTAGTTTAAAAATTTAGTGAAAATTTGAAATTCTTTTGAAAGCAATTCTTAAATTAATTTCACTTTATGCCTCATATAAGTATTTCATTTTCCACATTCTATGATAAAAATGTAATACTTGAATTACTGTTGGTTTTAAGAAACAACAAATTTTTTGTTAACATTTCTACAATTCTTTGAGATCAGTGACAAACAGAAAGGGAAAAATCGTCTCTATTTGGTTATTATTGAAATGATGCTTTTTAATCAACTAATTCTTAATTACTTCATAAGTTTATTTACAAAATAACATGAGACTTTCTTTACTTTCATAATAGTGTAAATTTTCATAGCGTATTCTACCAAATAAAAAACTTTCAATGAATTACAAAAATTCTAATACATTCATTGTTTTTCTATACGAGAAGCGTGAATTACTTAATATGGCGTATCGATTCTAAGAGCGAAACTTATTCAAGCAATGAATTTTAAGTTCAGCGACTTTTTTAATCTATATTATTATCTTTTATTTCTAACTAACATTGTAAAAAAAACTGCAGAATTCTAAGAGTGAATGCTTCTACAAACTTTTTATAGACTTAGAAGAAACATAATTACAAAACTGTAAAGAGACATCAAAAAGTATAAAATAAATAAACTAGTTTTAAAGTTCGTTTTGTTACATTTAAATAGGTTATCGAAAATAATTGAATTGGCAAGGTGAAATCCCTATTTTACTAAATGCTTCAAGCACTGTAGAATTCATTTTTATTTAAAAATCGGACTGCTCATGCAAGAATAAAAACAAAACTGTTATTTGAAGATAGTTTATCGAGAAAGTGACACTTGACTGCGTTGAAAATGGTTTTGTGAACAATTTTAAATTGCATCTGAATGGATTGCTTTCTAAAATGTATAGAAGTCAAGCCTGACCTAAAACTTTCTAAATATGTAAATATTCAAATGTTCTGGTGCTTTTAATTATTTTTAAAAATCACCGCAGCCAGTGTGTTCTTAAGGCATTATATCTGGAGACAATTTGTTTCCTTTTAAAATGAAAAATTAACTTTTCGAATAACATATCAGATTTAAAAGAATATAAATTAGGAATCTATCTGTACGAATTCTCGTTTATTAAGAATTCGAATTAAATAATCTGCCGTTTAAAAACTTGTTTTAAAGAACTCGACACTTAAGAATTCGCTTTACAGAATCCACCATTTAAGAACTCGTATAAAGGAACTTGTCGTTGTTTAAGAACTCTTTATTTATCTCATCATTTAGGAACTTATTAAATACTTAGCCTTGCATGTATATTAGGAATCGATTTGTAAGAATTTTTGTTTAATAAAAAATTCGTAATGAGTAATTCGTGTTTTATTTCGTTGTAAAAGAACTTAGACACTCAGCATAAAAATTATAAATCTATCTGTACGAATTTTCGTTTTCTTTTTTCCGTGTAACTTATTATACACGCATATTCTTCTTAAATAAACCCGCAAACTAAAGTATAAAATGAGTATCTTTCACAGCAAACAATTCCACTTTTCAACTACGATTTTAAACGTCGTTGAATAGTGTTTATCCCCCCAAAAAATGGGCCAAATGTAAAAAGATATTCGATCTTAAGTAACAACGATTATAAGGAGCTGTCTAGATCAATACAGTTGTCAATATCTTTTCACATGGATATTTTAAAATATAAATCTTTCTTATCGCAGGTAATTGTTCTGAGTTTTCCGAAAAGATTTTCCCGTCTTAAATATATCAGGTCTTGAAGCCAATCTAAAAAACGTATTTAATTGGACGCAACAGTGTGTTGAAAAGAAAAGAAAAATAGGATTATATCGAAGTTCGTAAATAGAAAATATTCCGGCTTTGATCTATTTATCAAATATAAACACTGTAGATCTGCTTGATAGAATACGCGAGTACAATTTTGCTTTCAAATAGCTTTAAATTGCGAATGTCACGGTCTATACCTCGACATTCCTATCCTTTCACCGAAATGCATGAAGAATATTTGCTTTTTTTCAGGTGGAGGAAAAACATTTCAAAAATACAAAAATATCGATAAATGTCTAGATATATATATCAAAAATATTATATATATTTTGATAACAATCTATATGTTTACAATTCAGTAACTTAGGAGGTACAAAAATCGCAGTTATCTGCATTTCGGAAAACAGCAATAAATATATACACCAAGTAAATGCAACATATGTGTTAAGATTATCTTTTTTTTAAGTCAAAGAGCCGTAATAAATTGAAGCAGATTTTCAGAAGGTAAAGGTCCGAATTTTCATATGAACTCGAAACCGTATAACATATACGTATATTTATCACGCGCTGTAATTAAAATCTAAGTATTTCACTCCACATGGACCTATATGTCTCGCAAGCATTTTCAATATTAATAATCAATATCTTTCGAAAAATTAATTTGAACAAAAATAATTCAATTTTCCTATTGCATTTTCTGTTATCATTACAATACCATTGGGATATATGTGTCACATTTGTGTCTTTTAATGGTTCACATATATTTCGTTAAATGTGATTAATTGGTCCCTCTTCTTCCTGGAGATTTATTTATTCCATTTTTTTTTTCAGTGTTCTATTCGATATTTGTGTTCTTTTCAATTTATTATAATTTTTTTCCTTTCTTTGAAAAAATGACGGTGTAAGGGTTAAAACAGTTTTAAATACGCAATTTCTTCTTCTAACACGTAAAATGAAAACGTCATTTTGTTTTTCAAAGTACAAGACAAAACGCATAAAACATGTTTCATACAAACAAACAAAAGTAGAATAATTCCAACTGAAATGAGTAGAATAACAATATGTACTATTCTATATAAAATGGGACAATGGAAATAAAATATACTATCTGTGATAAAGTCTCGTTCCGAATGTTGACCATTTGTTCCAATGCTTTTATTATATTTGTTTTCCATTGCCTTTTGCTATGATAAAAATTCAGTATAAGATTATCTTTGTAAAAATTACGTGAAGATCACTTTAGCTAAAAATTTTGGCTATATCAAAAAAAAATTTTTTTTTTACTTAAAAATGGTTAAATTTAAATTTTTGAGAAACTCTTAATTGAGATAGGTGCTACCTACTGTAAAAAAGCTTCAACTATTATAATTATACAAATATCTTTTAAATAATTTTTTTTTCTCAAATTAAATCCTCTTGAAAAAATATTTTTTGTCATATTCTTCCCACGACAGAGCCTCAGTAAGTTAACGAACTAAAAATATTGGAACAAAATGGTCAAAGTACAAAACGAGGCTTAGTAACCTGATTAAAGTACAGAATTTACTTTTGTTTGTAAAACTCTCTCTCAGATGTATATCTGTCATAATATATATATAAGATGGTATCACTTCTAAAAAGTTCTAAAATGAATCAAATTTCCATAAAATGACATGATATATTTTGTATTTTTTGCTTAAAAAAAACAAGCAAATTAAATGCTTTTCAACACTCATTGCCACCATAATAGTAACAACAAATTAGAAAAAAAAATTCCATATAGGGTTAAATTACACAATATCACAATAGGAATCAAATTTTGCAACACTTTTTAAAAGATAGTGAAAGAAATATATTATATGTTAATAAACAATCCTTCTGTAAATCTGCAAAGTTCCGTTTTTCAAACTAGACATCGCCTAGACATACTCTAAAATAAATCACAACCCAGATCACTTCTATGACAAGAAATGGTCAAATTATCACTATTATTACGATAAACAATGCTGTAAATGTTTGGGTATCCTTAATACTCAAATGAAAATTAAATCAAATTAGCTATCCGTATGAGTTTTTAGTTTATATACAAGTTTCATTAGTTGGAAAAATTGTGATATTTTACAATAATACGAGACAAATATCACGAAATATATATCTGAAATGTTCGAAACTTTTCAAAACGGCAAACTTTTGTAACAGTAGTATGTAAATAATATTCTGTTAACTGTTATATAAATTCAATAAGTGAATAACATGATTCTTCTTTTTTTACTTTACAGAACTTCTATGAACTTCTATGGCTTAACTGTTGACGATTGACCTGCCATCTGTATAACGTCCACTGAATTAATCGAGCTCAGCAATTGCATCCGCACCATCCATCGCATTACCCGATGGGGACTTGTTGATCAAGTCCTTTTGTTTTTAGCGATATTCGTTTTTTAATTGATTTTTATGTACATTTGCTTTGTAAATAAAGACATCACTTTTTTTATAATAGTTTGTCTGATATTTTCTTTTATTCTGCTTTGGACTCCTAAAACATTCTAAGAGTAGTTAAAGTATTAAAAGATTCTATAAAGACATGTAGGAAGTATATATTTGATAGAGTTTAATAATCTTCATTTTAATTTTTCCAATTTATTTTTTAAAACGTGCATACAAGTGCCACATATATTGTGTTTGGTCTATAATTATTCTTTTTTCATAAATAAATCACGAAATATTTTCCAAAATTCTATTTATATCTTTTTTCTAGGTAAAACAGTTCAACAAACATCAAAAGCTTTTACCCTGCATACATTTTACTTGGAATACATCAATTTACTTAATTTTGATCAACTGTGATGTCTATTTTTGCACATTATTTTTAATACAATTTTAATTAAATAATTTTAAACCTATTCATTTATAACTTTAACAAGTTATAATCACTTTAATTACGCATATAGTTCTATCAAATTAGTCGATTGTTCTCGATTTTATTCTAAATATCGATTTTATTCTCAATAAAACGTTTTTTTTCTCCACACACGCCTCTTACTTGCTGTTTTATGGTTGAAAAATCGTGCATAAGTCCTTTAAAATATCAAGAAAGTTATTAAACTTTTAATTAATACATTTTTAAAAACTTTTTCTCTCAATTTTTAAAATTACTCTGCAAAACAACGAATTCTCTGTTCCTCAATACACATTGAGTGTTTCTTACAGGTTTGAAGATGCGAATAAAAAAATTCATTTCAACACGACGCTACAAGAAAAGTTTTCAATTTATTGAGAATAATTCGAGATAAAAACCAACGTTTTTATATGGTGGCAAAGTTTATTAAAGAAAATTATTGAAATAATAGTTAAAACTGGTCGTAAATATCTAAATATTGCATTGTTAGGCAAGTAAGAACAGTTCTCAAAAGTTCAGAGCTCTAGCTTGATGGGAAATTGGTTAAATTATTGATAGAAAATGTGATGACACACTGATACACACACAGACAGACACCAAGTGAAATACATAAAAACGTTAAAACTAACTAAAATTAATTAATTCAGCCGGCAAATTAAATGGTTGGAATGCAGTTTAACCCAACCACCCTCGGAGACAAGAATTATTTGGCGTTATTTTGCCAAATGGGGCTACCCTGTTTCGTTTTACGGACTTAATGTTCAGCCAAAAAAAATCGCCAAGTTTGGTACCAATTTTTAAAATCGTGCCAAGTGGTTGGGATAAACTGCAATATTATAGAAAATATTAGTTAAAACTTGTCGCAAATGTCTAAATATTGCATTGTTAGGTGAGTAAGAACGATTCCCAAAGTTTCAGAGCTCTAGCTTGATGGGAAGTTGGTTAAATTAACGATCGAAAATTTGATGACACACACACCAAGTGAAATACATAATAATTCGAGGAAAAAAACCAACGTTTTTAAGAACAACGTTTTTATATGATGGCAAAGTATATTAAAGAAAATTATTGAAATAATAGTTAAAACTAGTCGAAAATATCTAAATATTGCATTGTTAGGCAAGTAAGAATGGTTCCCAAATTTTCAGAGCTCTACCTTGATGCGAAGTTGGTTAAATTAATGATGGAAAATTTGATGACACACTGATACACACATAGACACACACCAAGGGAAATACATAAAAACGTTAAAACTAACTAAAATTAATTGATTCATCCGGTAAATTAAATGGTTGGAAGGCAGTTTTACCCAACCTCCCTTGGCGACAGGAATTATTTGGCGGTATTTTGCCAAATGTGGCTACCCTGGTCCGTTTTACGGACTTAATGTTCAGCCAAAAAAAATCGCCAAGTTTGGTACCAATTTTTAAAATCGTGCCAAGTGGTTGGGCTAAACTGCATTATTAAAGAAAATATAAGTTAAAACTTGTCGCAAATGTCTAAATATTGCATTGTTAGGCGAGTACGAACGATTCCCAAAATTTCAAAGCTCTAGCTTGATGGGAAGTTGGTTAAATTAACGATCGAAAATTTGATGACACACACACACACACACCAAGTGAAATTCAGAAAAACGTTTTAAAAACGAGCACGCATTCATGTCCGAAGAGTTTAAGGCTTGAATGCAATACAGCCAGCTTTGTTGAAAATAATTCTCTTTGAGCATCAGATACATATTACTCTTTCTTCCTGGAGACAAATCATATATTATAACAATTTGCGTTTTGAATGAATTTTAGTAATATACTTTATATTACATAAACAGATGATTAGTATAATTAAGTAAGATAGAACACTGAAATAATTGTTACTTTTCTGCAAAGTGTCTGTGAGCACGCGTGTTTTCGTGAGAACGCTTAGGATATCTCTCACTGTTCCTTCCGCAACGAATTTTTTGTATGGAATGATTTTGGCCACGTATATTCTAAATCAAGGGATCTAATATTTCCTTTTGATTCTACAACTTATATTATTATTTCAGCTATTTGTTGCTGTCAGACCTGAAATCTACAATATTAAAATATCCGGTAATGGAGTGTTTTGTGTTCTCAGAAGATCCGACTACTTTATTGACAGGTCCTGATCTTCTAAAAATTCATGTACCGCAAAAATTCCTTTTTAGATATCAATACTTGTGATTAATCGGCATACTTATCGGAATGTAAGGAGAAACTACAAACTAAACTGGTTGATTTAAGGGGTCCATCTATTCTATTCTAAAAAACGATGGTAGCTCTCTGTACTAGGAGAGAAATGAGCGTTACTAAAAGAAAGAGAAATAATCATACAATACTCGTCGTACGGAACAGAAGCACATAATCCTCTTATAAAATAGAAATTACATGCATCCTCTTTCATAATTTTCATTATTACCCTTGATTTCAAAGAGAGGACTGCTTTGATACTTTTAATTTTTTTATATTTTGCTTTAGTTTTATTCCTATTTTTTGTATTTGTGTTTTGACAGCCATGCTGAAGTTTGAAAATGATGCCATATAGGTATAAATAGCCTCTTCTAAACATGAGCCAGCCATTTCAGGGAATGATTGTGAATGGCGTTAGAGACGAATATATACTTCTCCATACCTTTTACTTTCATTCAAAACTACATATAGCGATGTTATTTAGCTTCTTCTTTTTCTTCGTGTAATTTTTTTCTTACTTTCCCATTGAGGAAATGTTCAGTCTGTGGTTAACACACAGCTTTACCCTTACAGAATGACCCCATGAATCTTTTTCCCTTTAGCGATTGACCTTCCATGGTGTTTAAGTATTTAAAATTTATCCCCTGAAACGTTACAAAAAATGACTAATATTGTTTTATTAAACTAATATCTTTCCCGTTAGAGAACTTTTTTTTACTCTCAATTTCTCTTTTTTTTTTTTTTTCTAATCTCAAATAATCCATTTTTCAATTTCATACTTTTTTTTTTAATTCAAACACATGATTCGTAGAAGTTTCGAATTTCGTGCTGTGATTGATTACATAAAAATTTAAATTTTTATAATAATTCAACTTGCATAGAACAAATTGATGTAATGCATGTCAATTACACAAACATCAAATGAAATAGTTATAAGAATTCTGTTTAAATGTTGCTTCCGATTCTTGTTAAGGCTACACAGTACCCTAAAAATGACAAATGTATCGATTATTATTACTATTATTACTATTTTGCCTTTTTCTATTGTCCATACGATTGGGAATCTTTGCCCCAAATTTTAGATCTAATAACCAATTAGTTTTTAAGATATTTGATGTTTTCTGAGTATTGTCAGTCACTATAATTGACAGCTGAGGGAGCGTGGTTCGTTTCAGTTTCATTTCAAAGCATTTTTCCATTCCTAAATTTAATTAATTACTATTGCTTTTTTTTAATAAAATCGATACTTGCAGAGAAGGAGTTATTAACTTCAACTTTCACTACTAAAATCGTTTCTGTTTGTTTATATTTTGAGTTTTTGGTGTGCTTATAGTTACTTAGCTAAAATTGATAAAAAAAAAAAAAAGGTCTTTCTTTCTAAAGACCAATATTTATCTTGCATATAATTTATATAACTTAAAAGCTTTTTTACTTTATTTAAGTTAAGAAAACTTATAAAATTTATATTATGGCACTCGAAGGGTCTAATTTTTCTAACTATAGGGTGCAAAATTATACATATATGCCTCTCCTCCTCTCTATATATGTAAGAGTTGTAGTAGAAACACCCGATCATAGAGGGCGCTGCCTCTGCTACTGAAGGGAGCCCGCTCTTGAAGGAGAGTCGACGGCAGTCATCGGAACGAGGAAGACGCCCTTGTTGATGACTCTAGACGGTTTAAGACGCTGAAGAGTATTGTTTTAATGTTTTTAAATGTTATTGTGAAATGTCTCATCAACTATGTGAAACGTCAATATTAAATGTCTGTGTGCTAATTCAAAGTTTGATTTTTATTAATTAATATAGGCCATCCCACAAAAATCAGATGTGGGATTGAGGCGCATAATTAGATGTAAATTGATAAGGAATAGAAATAGGGATTTAGTCGCATAATCAGAATATAAACTGATAGAGATGTAAATTGATAGGGATGTTGGCGCATTATTGAATGTAAGCACATTAGGACTCGAATAGGATATAAAAATCGAGATAGTGTAGGACTCATGATTAAATTGTGAACATTGAACTGAAAAAAAAAGTGTGGATAACTGTGTGCAGACGAAGGATAAATTCAAGACTCTGAGGTGAGTCAGATTTATTCTTATTTGCTTAACATGAAGATTGATGATATTAATGTAGTAGGCGATGCACTGAAGAATCTCAAGAAAGAAAAAATTAAGACTTTGCATAAGTTTATTTTTGATACTGATGGCGATGCTAAAAATACGGAAAGAATAAGAAATTTTACTGGTTTCGAATTCACAGTAAATGACTCTAATTTTAAGTCTAAATTAAAAACTGTTAATGATACTTTTTCATTACATGAATTGATTACCATTTGTGATATTCTGAATATTGCATTCCAAGGAACAAAAACCGAAATAATCAAGAAAATATTAGTTTTGTTAAATGATGTTAACTCGCTTTATCAATATATTCAAAATTCGAATCAATCAGAAAGCGAAACGGGAGTAGAAACAAAACAAAATCCATCAGTGCAGAGCCAGAACATTAATGAGTCAGCAATTCATTCTGAAGAGCTTTGTTATGTCTATGGCACCACTCGAAATCAAAACATCTCTGTAAGCTTTTCAGACATTGAAAGTGTTACTTCCTCTTTTAATGGTGAATTGCATGAAAACATTTCAGTTTGGTTCGAGCAGTTTGAGAGCGCTGCGAATATTTTTAATTTATCTGACCTACAAAAGTTTATTTTCGCTAAACGATCGCTTGGTGGTAATGCCTTATTATTTGTTAGAAGCGAATTAAATATTACGTCATACCAGGAATTAAAACGTGTGTTGATAGATGAATTCGAGGTCACTACTAATTCAGCCCAATTGCATGAAATATTGAGTAGGCGTAAAATGAAAGAATCTGAATCTATACAAGAATATTATTTTATAATGAAAGAGTTGGGTAATCGAGGGAGAATTGAAGATACCGCTTTAATGCAATATATTATACGAGGAATTAACGATAGAAATGAAAATAAATAAGTTTTGTATGGTTGCAAAGATTTGCGTGAATTTCGCGAAAAACTGAAGATTTACGAGGTTATAAAAAATGATTTTATGAGAGAAAAAAGTAAATATAATTTTAGTAAAGTAAAACAAAAACCATATAATTTTATGAATCATAAACGATCAATTAATTATGATCAGAATACTAAATTTTGTTTTAATTGTGGTGGTAAAGGACATTTATCTAAATTTTGTTCACATAAGAATAAAGGTTTAAAATGTTTCAAATGTCAAAACTTTGGGCATAAGGCGTCTGAATGTTCGGAATTAAATATGGAAACCAAACCCAATGATAGCGTAGAATCTCTCAATATTGCGAAACAAACATATCTGTTCAAAATGGTTCGTTTCGGTAATTTAAATATTAACTCATTGATAGATACCGGAAGTCAAGCTACGTTAATTTCTAAGAATATATTTGAAAAGTTAAATATTTGTGAACTGAATCAGTGTAATTCAATATTGTCGGGATTAGGAGATAGTAACATACGGCCCATAGGTATATTTACGGGAGAGATACGAATAGATAACTTTAAGTGTTCTACTGATATATGTGTCGTGGAGAATGGTGCTATACCGCATAATGCTATTATAGGACTTGATGTAATTTTGCAAGGTGAAGTTCTAATAAATGAAAATGGATTTTCAATAAAAAATAAGTCTCTGTGTGAAGAAAATAATATTACATCGGTTTTGCCAGTTAATGTTAATTGTGATGAAATTGAAGAAAATATAGGCTATAATATTTCAAAATCTAATAAAGATGAAGTGCGTCAATCTATATTCAATTATCAACCGAAGAAGGTTAAATCAACTAACATAGAATTAAATATTTTAACTAAAAATAATGAGCCAATATATCAACGACAGCGACATTTACCTTTTTCTGAAAATAAGATTGTTGATGCTCAAATAACTAAAGGGTTAAAACAGGGAATTAAAGAACCTTGTTCTTCAATGAATATCAAGCAGACTGAAAAATCAAAAGAAATTATTGAAGCCGAATTTCAAGTTAATTTTGAAAAACAGCGTAACAATCTACGAAAAGATGCCAAAAAACAAAAGATTGAAAGACCAATAGCTAATTGTGTGCATAATGTTCAAGTAAACCGTAAAAAAGGAAAGAAAGAAGAAGGAAGGAAAGAAAAAACTAAGCTTCATCCAATTCATAAAGATCATATACCTTTACATAAGTATCGCACAGATCACCTAGGACCATTAGAAAGTTCTACAAAAAATATTAATCATCATCGGATTACAACTAGTGCAGAATTCATAGGAAGATGGTGTGTGACATAAACAATCCAATTATACATTTATGTGACTGTGAATCTACCAATTATGACTTTTTCCCGATTATGACTATTTTCCCCCAAACACGACTGGATTTATCTATGTTTTTTGAAGACGTTGAAAGTAAAATAAAAGAGAGAGAAAAGTGAAAGCAAGACGAAGTGACAAAGCAAGACGATGATATTTCATAAACGATAGTGTTTTCCGAAGACGATGATGTTCCAGGATAGATAAATGCTGTTCGAATTATTAACTTGTTACTGCTTTTGAATTTTCTCTTTTCAGTTTTATTTTTTAGGTTGAGACGATCTTTTGTTAGAATCAAGAAGCTGAGGTCATCTTCTTCCAGGAGGGCCGAGTGTGGGTTTGTAGTAGAAACACCCGATCATAGAGGGCGCTGCCTCTGCTACTGAAGGGAGCCCGCGACGGCAGTCATCGGAACGAGGAAGACGCCCTTGTTGATGACTCTAGACGGTTTAAGACGCTGAAGAGTATTGTTTTAATGTTTTTAAATGTTATTGTGAAATGTCTCGTCAACTATGTGAAACGTCAATATTAAATGTCTGTGTGCTAATTCAAAGTTTGATTTTTATTAATTAATATAGGCCATCCCACACACACACACACATATATATATATATATATACAATGAAAATATCTATTCAGTAATATAATAATATAAAGAAATAATTCGAAATAATTAACTTAAGTTAGTATAGAAACAAATATGAAAACAAAAAAACTCTTAAGTTAATAAGAAAACATGCAGTTAATTTTTTATATTGTTGGAAAATTATAAAGAAAACTAATGAGTATTTCTTTAATTGGGAATACATAAAACAAAATATAAAGAAAAACTACTCAATAAAATGTTTAAGAAAGAGATTAATATATCTGAAAGAATACTAAGCCTACATATAAAGGCAAAAAGATAAAAGTTCAACTCATGACTAAGTAGAAACTAAAGCATAAAAAACGAAGAAAAGGAAAGCCCTACAAAATGAAATATTACATTTTTAGGTTCTGAATGGAGCTTTTTACCGATTTGCTAGTTAATCAATGTTTTACAGGTAACAATCCCAGCAGAAAATTGGATACTTTTCCGTTAAAGGGGGCCGTAAAAAATCGCCAAATCGAGCTCTGCGAATTCACCTCTCTCCCGACGCAGTACTACTACAATTGCTCGTGATATAACTCCCATTTGGCGGGGGGGGGGGGGACCCAAAATGGGAATTCCATAAATTCAAAAACAAGATGCAAAAAAGAAGAAATTTTAAATAATATATTTATATATACACTGGTTATCATAAATTAAGGAAAATTCACAAAAATCGCGATAACTCAAGAAATTACACATGGAATTTTATGAAACTTACCCACAATATACAACACATAGTAAGGTATTAAACAACATAAAAAGAAATTATCAGACATTAATAGTAGTATAGAAATTAGCACATGTATAAAATAAACAAATTGGAAGTATCGGTTTGCAATAGAAAAAGTACCTTTAATATGGAATATGATTGCCTCTAGAAGCAATACAGCACAAACAGCGATGTGTGATGCTTTCAATTATGCGGTCTATCAGTTCAATAGGAAGTGAGAGCCATTGCTTTTGTAAAGCAGATGCAAGCGCGGCAAGGGTCTGAGGGGGCGGATTGATGGCAGATACACGCCTCCCTAGAGCATCCCAAACGTGCTCGATAGGATTCAAGTCCGGGGATCGAGCTGGCCACTCCATGCGCGTAATTGTTTCCTGTTGAAGATAATCATCAACAATGCGAGCTCTGTGTGGTCTTGCATTATCGTCCTGTAACAGGAAGCAATCACCAATCGCCCCGGCATATGGGCGCACATAAACATCAAGGATGTTGTCTCGATAAACCTGAACATTCACGGTTCCCCTTGGAAAGACATGGAGGTCTGTGCGCCCTCCTAAGGATATGCCTCCCCAAACACAGACACTGCCTCTTCCGTATGCATCTCTTTCACGGATGTTTGATGGATGATAACGGGTCCCAGGTTCTCTCCATATCAAATAACGTCTACTGTCACTTTCTAGACTAAACCTGGACTCATCCGTAAAGAGAACAGGCCTCCATTGATCTGACGTCCAGTGGACATGTTGTCGGGCCCACTGCAAACGGTCTCTCCTATGGCGTGATGTGAGCGGCACGCAAATGGCTGGTCGTCTCGCATACAGACCACCTTCGTGGAGCCTTCTGCGCACAGTTGACGTTGACACCAACCTTCCGGTGGCTGCAGCAAGAGAGGATCTAAGATGTGTCGGAGTAGCGGTTCTATTCCTGCGTGCACTTAATGTCAAATATCGGTCATCGGCACTGGTCGTAACAGTTGGCCGTCCTTGACTGAACCTCCTAGATGCCGAATCTGTGGTTTGAAATTGCCTCCAAAGTCTATGAACCACAGATGGACTCACATTTAGCCATCTGGCCACTTCTGATTGACTCTGCCCTGCCTCTAGTCTCCCGATGGCTCTCCATCGTAGTTCTTCAGGCAAATGATGCCTAGAGGTCATTATTACGAATTGGCTATCTCAGATTTTCAATGTCGCAATCACAGTAAAATTTGTGTGCTTTCTCTCAAACTTGGACTTTTATGCTCCAGGCAGATGACGTAAGCCGAGTGCAGCGTCACTAATTTGCATAATGCAATTTTACTCAGCTACTCTTAGTGGACAACATATGCAAATTTTGCACGGTTTGGCTTACTTTTGAAAGAGTTATCGCTATTTTTGTGATTTTTCCTTAATTTATGATAACCAGTGTATATATATGTATATGAGAGAGAGATACTCAAGTACGTATCTTATGAAAATATAAAAAGAATAATCTCAACAATAAATCAAACAAATGAAAAAAGACATAACTCTTTGTGGTCGAATAGATATTTTTGTCATTTAAACAATATTCAAAGATTTTAGGATCCCGTCTACCAGCCACTTTGATTTCGTGGGCATATTGTTAACCCTTTGGAATTCCTACTACCATTCTCAAATCTTTACTATTTTATCTATTTGAATCCCAAAAGGCCCATCCAAAAGAGCAAAAAAATAAAGAAGGTTTTTCCTCCAATTTTCGAAAGTAACACATCAATCAATAACTCCCGAGACTAGCATTGAAAACAACATTTTTTTTATTAATCAACATAACACCTTTTGTTAATCACCTTTTAGGGTGATACAATCGTTCCAACGCTTTTCCAAATCTTTTTTCCACCCCCCACCCCCCAATTTTCGGTTTTTTTTTTTTTTTTTTTTTTTTCGCAAGAAATCTTTTTTGTTGCGAGTAAATAGCGATAAACAGCTTTCTGAATCATCGACTCGTTGCTGTTTTTGTTCCATCGAAAGCAATTGCGGCACCCACTTGGAAAAAAACCTTTTTCATACTCAATTTTTCATGAAGGATAGTAAATACACTTCCATATGATATCTGTATCATCTCAGCAATCTCACGGAGCTTCGCGTCTTTCAGTATAATTTTGTCCACTTCTCCTTTCCGAAGTGTAACTTGGCTACAGATCTACAGGCATTTCGCGTCGTCAATTTACGACCACATTTAAACTCAGCAAACCACCGACAAATCGTTGCTTTTAGTGGTAAAGTCGGGTAACATTTTCAATCCATTGTTCCAGCACGGTGTTTTACCCATTAAAAACAATGTTTTATCAGACACAGAGCTCATTTTCCATTTTAAACAAGCTACCGCAAAACCACTTTACTCCAACCTCTGATAACAGTATTTCTGTGGTCCCGATCGACTTAAAATTTGTACATTTCAAGCAAGGTTGGCCTCTAGAAGACCTGGTTACAGTTTCCCAGGCACCATCTGTGCAGGTTAATCTCAGGTTATTGATTGATGTTATATTTCTCTTTGTTAATGATTCTCGTTCGTGGTAAAAATATTCTGAAATATTTTTAAAATTGAGAACAAATATAACTTCATGAAACCTTGTTTTGTGATGCATTTGTGCATCAAATCGATATTAAAGATTTAGGGAGGCCATTAGAATTCCATAGGATTAACATTACATTACCGTCAAATGGCCGATGGGGAGACGTTATGCATAATCATCTCTGCGTAAAATTTATTTCTAATAATCTATTTTCAGTCAATCTGTCTAAATCATTTTTCTTCATCTTTCATTAATATTGGAATCAATTATTTGATAATTGTGTTTCCAATAGGATTTTAACATTTAAATTACGCTATATTTCGTCTAAGAATGTGATTCACAGAAGAATGGCTGACGAGATTTTCTAATATTTCAAACGTGATAAAAACCACAAGTCAAAATTCAAATTAATTATGATGCTAATTAATTATTGTTTGGTATAAATATATTACACATTACAATTTCAGACAACTACAAAGAATAATTATCACAAAATTTTTAAAAATAAAAGATATGTATAAACTTAAACATGAAAATAATTGCAAAATTTTAATTTTAAAATTTATAAATTTATCTAAATACTGACTTTTTCCTAAAAGTGCTATTTAGTGAAAGAAAAATATCTTCGCAGTTTTCGAAAAGAAAAAAATATTCCTCTAAATTACATTTGAAAAATTAACTTTTTTTTTATTCATAATAAAATAATGTTAGTTCTGATTCTGTACTTTTTTTCGAAGCATGAGGTTAAACTACGCCCATATTATTACATTTTATCATAAATCTGTGTTTACAATATCTTATCAAACCTCATAATTTTGGCAATAAATAATTTAATTTTTCGCAATTATTCTAAATTTAAATTTAAGTGTTAACAATTCTGTGATCAACAGTTACAGGAGATGCGAAATAAATTGCATCAGACTAATTTATTTATAGCATTTGATAATAGAAATAATTATAACTTTTCTGCCTGTGTTGGAATTTATTCACTCGCGATCGCTCCAGTTGGAGGATGTATGTGTACCTGTATATTCCTATTAAATTAATGAAGAACTGAAATTAACATATGCATACATAATTGTGAAAGAAAAGAGGATATGTAAATTAATTTTATTTATACAATGTGGGATCGAGTATTCATGAAGTCACATTTCCTAGAATAACATTTCTGTCAAATTCTATTTGTATATTCAATGTCTTTCCAACGGCTTTTGACAATGATGCACGTGTTAGAGAATAGCCAATTTGGCGCTCTTTAGAATCATCATTGGCGTCATTCGTCTCAGATTCCTCCGTTCTTTCTCCTTCGCAATGCATGTCTTTTTCGCCAATCAATTTGAGCGGGTGAGCTTCCAAAGTGTTTGTCGATTTTTTGCCGTACAGTGGTGGATAATCATCTAACTGCAATAATAAAAATTCATGTTCTTGTTCCAGTTCTATAAAAATGATCGAATTTTTTTGTACAGAATTCTATAAATTAATTCCTTAATTTCAGCAATAGTAAATACATAAAATCTGATCCCTAGAGTGTTTTTAAGATTTTAAATTTTTATAACATTAATTTAACGTGAATACGTCACTTTCATACATAACTAATAATCAAAATTTGACTTTCAAAAATATTTATCGCTGCGGTTTCCCTCAATCGTATAAACCCTTAGAGGCTTAACTTATTTAGGTAGGTAAGAAAGTCATGACCTCAAGGCATTCCATTGATCTTTTTCTTTCCTGTGGTATTCACTGCAAATACTGGTGACGCTCTTAAGGAATATCCTAACGATCCTTCACTTTTTTTGACCCTCCTTCTGTTCAATCCATTTTTATCTCCCTCCACCCACCCACTTTATTTTTTCAAACTTATAAATCTTAATTACGCCTTAACTGATGCCGAATAGCCACACGAGGATTTTGCTCCATTATCACTCACTCAATAGTATGAGCCTTTAAAATAAGTTCATTCACGGCGCCTGAACTGGCACCCAACTATCTTAACTTCCACACCACGCCAAAGGGAGGACTTTGGGACCCAACAGATTTAACGTACATCAGCCCCGGCTACACGGCGGGTCTTTTGTGGCATCAAGGGTCGTGCCCACCCACTCAATGAAAACCGAAAACGCGAGTCCGATGCCTTAACCACCAGGCTATCGCTGCCACTATGTGTATAGTGGCCGCGGTAGCCTGGTGATTTAGGCATCGGACTGGCGTCCAGCGGTTTTCGTTGAGTCTTGGGTTCGATCCTTGATGTCATAAAAGATCCGCCGTGTAGCCGGAGCTGATCTGTTGGGGCCCAAAGTCCTCCCAATTGCGTGATGGGGAAGTTAGGAGAATGG
>BMAW01112601.1:0-57322 GCA_019974015.1 Nephila pilipes
AAAAAAAAAAAAAAAAAAATTATATCAACTTATTTTAATTTTAGTACTTTTTTAAATTTATACACCATCTTTTATAGTCCCAGCTGTATTATTTAGCGCGTTATCTTAACTATCTTTCACAGAGTGCACCATATTATTTCATTGACTTTTAAAATTTTTGAATTATTTTTTCTTTGCTTTTAATTTTTCACGACGGTCATGCATTTACAATTCCAAGTCTTTTTTACTATCAGTATAATGCATCAAATTATTCTACTCATGAAATAAAGATTTTGATACCTCATTCCTTTTTAAAGCCCACCTCAAAATTAAGCGTAACTGGTTTTTTTTTTTTACTGTTTTTTGTAACGTCTGATAGAATAAAATAATTGCAAAGCTGTAAATAACACTATTAGAACCAAACACACGCACTGAATAGTGGAAAAAAAATTTGAAGAAATTAAGAAAAATATAACTCAAAAATATTAAAATTTACTGTAGTGAGAATTACAAAACATTAAAATATTTTGAAAATAATTAAAATTTTAAATAATTATTTATTTGAAGATGAAGGTTTTTTGTTTTTTTTTCTTTTTGGAATGCATATTTTATGTGTGTGCCCATGGCGAACATAATTATTTTCTTATAATTTTATAAAATTGCTCTGCTCAATTTTGTAAAAAGGCACAATTTGTCAGCGTAATAATTAAAGCACACATTCTTCCAAAATTTAGGTAATGCAATGGAACATAATTTGAACATATTGTGTTTATGTAAAATCACAAAAATTGTCCTTCAGTAATCCTAATATTAGTAAATCCTTTCAATAAGTTTCTGTACTGTTCAAACAAATAACTGATACTTACTTATGTGTAAGTTATCCGCAAATTGCATTATAACTTACAAATACATTTTAAAGAAGTTTCATAGTTTTAATTGATACGAGAAATATTGAGCTGAACTATTTTTAAGTATGGTATAAGAGTGGCATGATGTGGAAGTTAAGAAGGGATGCCAGCTCATTTGTCGTCCATGTCACTTGACCCAGGTTCAAAATTATGAGGTCCGTCGCCAATAGCTCTCGTGTTGCTTCTAGTACAACTTTAATAAAACCAAACCAAGCTTAATAGCTCTTATTCATTAATTTACATTTAATTGCAATAAGTAATTAAATATACTGCAAATGAAATAATTTTATTGCATGAACATTTCATGATTTAATTGCTAAATGAATTTTACTATGTAATTGTAATAAGATAAATAAAATAGATTAAAATTCACATTATTATGAGGAACTCAATCAAAAATAATGTATAATTCACAGTATCAAGATTAAAAGTAAATTTAAAAAAGGTGTAAGAAGGTTTATATCACTGAAAATAAAGAAAGAAATATGACAGAGAGATTTCTCATATATTTATATCGTTAAATTATGTAGAGAAATATATAAATCTTGCATATTAAGGAATGTAAGCAAATTTTTACCAAAAATTTTTGCTGAATATTATGCTTAAAGAAACATCTTACTTATAATTTTATAATAGACCTTACAAACAGGTATCAAATCAAGTATGAACACTCAAAGATAGTAATATATTTTAGCATTATTATACAGGAAAAAAATTTAATTACCTTAATGTTACATTGATTTATAAGAACAATTATTTTTAATAAAAAAGAAAATGAAGCTCTAAAAGTGTAGCTCAGTAAAGAAGTTTTTCATTCAATGTATATCACAAGAGTACCTCAAATGAAATACACTGCATAAAAATATTGTAGTAATTATATAAACAGAATATAATCAGCTGCATGAATACAACAATAAGCTTAATGGAAACAATAATTATAAGGATGGTGTTTGTATCTGCATATTTTTTTTTTTTATCAAGATGATCTTATATTAAAAAATCGACAAATAAGCGAAATGCTACGATTGATTTAAATCCAAAACTTCCTTAGTAAATATTTTATGTGTTTTGAAATAGGTTAGTCCATTATGTAAATGGTTGAACCAATAACAATTTTATTTTTTCTTAAATAAATATAAGCTTTTTGTGTGATTAATATATCTAAATTTCCTAAATGCGAAAAAACACTCGTGATTTAATTTTGATCTCTGCCCTCCAAAATGTGTGTGAGCTATTCTTTGAAAGTGTTGGGAAATATTTGCATAGGTCTTATAGTGAAGCCCTTCAGATAAGAAAAGCAGGGTCTGGGGTGCAATCAATGTTCAAAGAGGGGGGGAAGGAGGGGAAAGTCGTAAGGTCATTCATTGCAAAGATAAGGTCACCAAGCTTTGACAGCTTGAATGAAGAGAATGTTTGAATGGTCCGAGCTCTGCTGGGCGGCATGCCATCTAAAAACTCGTATTTCTTCGAAGTCATACGGCTGTACCGTACAAACTTGGCAATGTTATTTGGAGTTTACAGAAATCTGGAATTTCTCTTACTTGGTATGAGTAATATAATATGAAAAGAAAAGCCACAAAAAAAGTCACCGAAGGCGACGGCCGAATTCTCCTACGGACGAGGAGTGAGGAAGGGGGGTTTCAGTTCTTGGAGTTGGCTGTACAGTGAATGTATCCTTTCGAAAATTTCGACAGTGGAGCATAGTAGATATTTGTGACCTTGTTTTGATGTGTGGGATATAAAAGCATATTATAGTTAATTCATATTGAATTTTGTACAACCCAAGAATATTTTTCATAAACAATTTACTTAAATTTGTATAAAAATGTATAAATGTTCTTCTCAACGGCTTTAAAAAGATGATGCGATTTTTATTGTTACATTATAACTCTTTATTACGCTCATTCGAGAAAAGTGACTGAAATAATCACATTTCATCATGACTGACTTCTAGGAGGATCAGGCAGTAGTTTACCTTTATAATAAGTCTTATATGTTCACTGCATACGGGAATATATTTTGTTTAATTAAGTGTTGCATGCAAGACAAAATTCTACACGATAAAACATATTTAACGAAGAGGATGTAAAATGCAAACCATGACCCAAGTTGCACTCGGAATATATTCTCAGTATGATTTCATTTGTCTAAATATTAAATTTTTATATGTAATTTTTATAATACAGAGAACTTTTTTGCACTGGTTTTCATTCAATATCAGTAAAAAAGGGTTTATTATTTTAATACTTTAATCAAATAATGTTTTGAATTAATTTATCACTCATCCATCCCCTCTCCTTATTTTAGAGAAGGGAATATACTTAAAGTAAAAACCAATTTTTAATCATCAAACGTATAAATTTTTTCACATAAAAGCTACTTTTTCATCTTTGAATTTTAAGATTTCTAACTTATTTTCAAGTAATTAATGATTAGTTATACTTTAAAAAATTATTTAAAAATTCTATTATCATTTTATTTGTGTCATTCGAATTTTTATTTAATTTTTTCTGAATAGCGCTGATTTTACGCTTGGTTACCGATTACATGCAACATTTAGTGGTTTCACAGAAAATTTTTAAGAAAACATTGAATATGTTGATCTAAAAACTAAAATATGTATATAATATTTAAAAAAATCGCATTGCAAAGTACAAAGCAAACACTTAAAACCATTGTATTATTTAAGTACTTTTAATATAATTATAGCTGGATTCTTATAACCTATTTACGTTGAATGAATTTCATTTTCAACATCTCCTCTTTATGAAAATTAGTTTTTAGAATTAAATTAATTATTATTATTAGTAATTAGAATTTATTCCGATATTTCATTTTACTGTTTCATTCAATGAACAAATATTTTATTTAGATTTGTTAATAATAGTATAAATTGAAATTTTGAGAATAGCCATTACATTCCCAACAAAATTCTACATTTATAAATTTAAGAATACCATTTTTTTTGTAAAATTATTTTCAACAAGAAAGGTAATTTATGTATTGATTTTAGGAATTATTTGTTTTCAAGCCATTATATGAAAAACGATGTAAATTTCTAAATCTGTTGATCTTTAGTGAAATAACAAGCACGGAATCAAATGGTTGATTAAGTTACTCAATTCGTATGAAATTAACATTTTATAAATACCTTCTATGTGTTTGATTCTAGATTCCATTTATTCGAAGAAGATCAAAATCTGCTCCTTTCTACAATAATTAATTAATGTTTTAAAATTTGTTACCTTCATTTTCTACTTTCTATTACGTTATTTGAAAATAGGTTTTATATCTCTCCATTGGTTTGTATAAGTAACTTTTCTGAATAAAAATCTACATTCTACTGAACAATTTTAAATATTTGATTTTTACATTACTTTCGTCTTGTATTATAATATATATTATAATACAAGTCTTATTATGATAATTAGTATATTATTATTAGTAGTATATTCGATAATTAGTATATTACCATAACATTTGTCTCTTTCAAGGGTCACAATCAGTCAGTCGTGTGTGCAATCCTGAGGATTGTTGCATATGAAACGAAATGAGGTCTCAAAGTCATTAAGGGGAATTTAGGGAAATTCAAGTTAGGATACCAACTGGGTGTTTTCCTCTACATGACTCAATGTTATAAAGTCCAGTGTCAAAAGCCCTTATATAACGGGACTCTAGTGAAATTAATTTTTTTTAAACATTTTCTTTTCCAATAATTATTTTTCTATTGAATAAATATTATTCACTACTGCTTGTTACATTTCATTATTTTGCTTGTGAAATGTCTCTTAAATTTTCATAATATAAGGGAAGTTGAATAATGACATTCATTTGACAGCTCAAGGAGTAAACATTCAACCTTTTTATCTGTGATTGTAATGTTTATTTAAAACATTTACTATAAATTATTTTATTTGAGCATTTTAATTAATTTATGTATTTTTGAACCTTGCAATATATTTTAATGCTCGTACGTCTCGTTTACTATTTAAAAATTAGTAATACAAAAAGTTGATTTTGAGGTACTTAAATGAGTTTATCAATTCATTAAAATTTCAAACAACAATGTCTTAGTGAACAGATCAATATTTTTTGCGTGTTTTATTGTTTGCTAAGTTCTACATGTAAAATGCTAAATTAATTGAATTGTTCAGTTCTTTTTTTGTATTTAATCTGATATCAGAATTTATAAGCCTTGAAAATAATTTTTTATTAACTGGTATTCACGAGGAGAGAAATATTATTCAATTATATTGATGTGCGTATTTGCATTTTCTTTAGTAATAAGGGTAAAAATTGTAGCTATTCTCTGTCAAATAATTATAATTAATTAAAAAGGAGACTATGTTTAGTAATTCTTACAGATAGGAGTAAAAACTATCCCATTTTTATTGTAAAATGTAAACATATATATAAAATTGTTACATGATAAATAAATATTTTAATTAAATATTGATTTTCATTAAATTTATTTAAATATGGAATTTTTTCAGATTTAAGAATCTTAACTTTTTTTTTCTCTTTTATTTCTAAACAAAATTCATCTAAACTGTCCTCGGAATTCGACGATATTTGGAGTTCCTAGATATTATAATATTTGAAGTAACTGATTGTGTGATATATTTGATATTATATTTGAAATTACTCACTATAATAAATTATCATTAATATGTATTTCTAAAAAAAGTAATTTTATTTCTTCTTGTTTTAAATACTGAAATTAACCTTTTTTCATTTAATTATTATTTTTGTATTTCTTGTGTCTGAACGAATTTAATTCCGACATTGATGAGAACATTGATTTTCGAAGTTTTACCAGAAGAAAAGAGTAATTTCGTAAAAATCCTTTTTTTTTAAAAAAAAAAATTTAATATTCTAAGCTTTAAAATTTTCCTGTTTATTTAACGTTTCACCTTCAATGTTAGTACAATATTTTTTGAAGCAATATTGAATTTTTTAAACTTCAAATAAAAGTTTAATGTTCAACTTTTTCTGCAAAATTTATGGATTAAAAAATTTATAAAATTGATCTATCCACTGTTTGAATGGATTTCTTGTTTTAGTTTTAGTATTGATATTTACAATATGGGAATTTGAATTTTATTTTAAAAACTTAATTTCCCAACTTAAATATGGAGCTTCCATCCTTTTTATAATTTTATATAATAGCTGTGATGAAAGTATTTTTGCCTTTTAAGGGAAAGGAATGCAATAAATTAAACTTCTTAGCTTTTTTTTAATTTCAGTTACAGTTGTTTTATTCATCAAAATATAAATTGCGCAAGAAGAAAGCTAAACTCGTTTCAACGAAAAGAATTTTGACGTCATATTACTCTCCACCATATGGATTTTACAGAAAAAAAATGTTCACGTACTTTATTCTATAGAAATACATAAGAGAAATGAGTATTTTTCTAATAATTTTTAATTTGATACTGTAAAAAAGAAACCATATAAAGATTTTTTAAACTTTAAAGTAGTTTCTAGAGGCATCAGTGTATTGAAAATATTAATCTCAGCATCTCCTATAAATAAAATAAAAACAAGTTCTATGCAAAGTTTTGCAAAGAACAGATTTAGCCACTCAAGGTGCGCTTTTTTTTATAATTATTTTTAAAATATTCTATTAAATATAAGAATTAAAGTAAACAATGGAATATCGAGACATGGACAATAGTAAACTTTTCAAATATTAAAATTAAAGGAAACGATAAATTATTAAATTGAATAGATTTAAGCTAAATGTAATTAAAATTGAAGCAAACGATTAAAAATTGAAAAGTGATCTGGTACGTCAAAACGCCTCTTGGGTGGCTAGTAAATAATACTAATAAAATGTACTTAATTTGTTAAAAAAGAATATTAAATTTTTGACACGGAAAACTTGAGTTAAATAGAACCCAACAACATTTTTTTTACATTCGTTGAATAAATGGGTTATAAAATATTGCTTGATCTCATTTCCATTGCCGATTTTGTAAAATGGTTCTGATAAAACAGTTCTCCATCGCCCCTTTTGAAAATCCTATCTTCAAGGAGTTGAGCTCTATTTCGATCGTTAAGAATTTCCGAGTTTAACAGATCAATTGAAAAGTCCCCGGTCTGACACATAGATGGGGCTACTAGAATTAAATCCATATGTTTTTTAGTTAGCCCTAACCCTCAAAAGATGCGTGAATAAATTTGACAGCTGTCGGATCATTAGTTTGTGAATTATAGCATTTTGAGTGAAGCAACTTTTGTTGTTGTGAAAAAAATGGATAAAAAGGAATTTCGCATGTTGATAAAATATTGCTTTTTGAAGGGAGAAAATACAGTTGAAGCAAAAACTTGACTTAATGCCGAATTTCCGGACACTGCCCCAGGAAAATCAACCATCAAGAATTGGTATGTTAAGTTTAGACGTGGTGAAATGAGCACCGAAGACTGTGGACGCCCAAAAGAGGTTGTTACCGACGAAAATATTAAAAAAAATCCACAAAATGATTTTGAATGACCGTAAATTGAAATTGAATGAAATAGCAGACACTCTAAAGATATCAACTGAACGTATATATCATATCATTCACGAATATTTGGGTATGAGAAAGCTCTGTGCAAAGAGGGTGCCGTGCGAGCTCTCTTTTGACCAAAAATAACGACGAGTTGATGATTCGGAGCAGTGTTTGAAGATGATCAAGCGTAATAAACCCGAGTATTTGCGTCGATATGTGACAATGAATGAACATCATTTCACTCCGAAGTCCAATCGACAGTCATCCGAGTGCACTGCACACGATGAACCCGCTCCAAAGCGTGGGAAAACGCAACAGTCGGCTGGCAAGGTTATGGCGTCTGTATTTTGGGATGCGCACGGAATAATATTTTCATTGACTACCTTGAAAAAGGAAGGACCATCAACAGCAACTATTACATAGTGTTATTGGACCATTTGAAGGACGAAATCGCCAAAAAATGGCCGCATTTGAAGAAAAAAAAAAGTGCTGCTTCACCAAGACAATGCACCGTTTCACAAGTCAGTGAAAACGATAGCAAAAATCCATGAATTGGGCTTCAAATTGCTTCCTCATCCACCGTATTCTCCAGATCTGGCCCCCAGCGACTATTTCCTGTTCTTAGATCTCAAAAGAATGCTCGCTGGGAAGAAATTGTCGTCGAATGAAGAGGTGATCGCCGAAACTGAGGCCTATTTTGAAGCAAAGGACAAATCGTACTACAAAAATGGTATCGAAAAGTTGGAGGGTCGCTATAATCAGTGTATCACCCTTGAAGGGAATTATGTTGAATAAAAAAAACTAATTTTACCAAAAAAATGTGTTTTACTATGGTAGGCCAGGGACTTTTCAATTGACCTGTTATAATGACATTGTAGATAAGAAAACCCATCTAACATTTGTTGTGGTCAAAAAGCAGTTATAAACTTTCCACTATGCAAAAATATCCTTAGCACTAATCTAGGGGACACAGAAAGAATTAATTAACAGTCTGAAATTTAAATAACTGAATAAAAGTCAGTTATTTAAATTTTATACAAATATATATATATATATATATATATATATATATATATATATATATATACAGAAGTACCTCCCAATGGGGGATACTCTTCTTGGACCAGACACTTTTTTCCCTTCCTAGCGATATTACTGTAACTATACATATTCAAATTTAGTTTACCACTGAAATGGGAAAATGAGATTTTCATTCAGTAAATATATTTAATGAAAAAAAGGTATATAATATTGCTCACCACTTTCCGTATTTTCCTGAGGTAAAGTGAATTAATACACTTCACCTTTTTTTCAAATTGGAAAGATGTGGATCTCCTCCTCCACACACATATAGGTTTAATATTCCATATGTGCATCCTAAGATTTGTATAGTTATTAATAACCCACATATTCCATTTTAAACAATACACACATGAAACCAAAAAATTATAATATTCATTTTGTTCGTATTGAAAGAAAGTATCAATCTCATCTCTGATCTTAATATACATATTTTAATATTTTCCTGCAATAAATAGACCCTTGACTTATTTCAGGTTTAGATCTTCAGAAAGCCTTTCACAACTGTGACGAAATTATAATTTAAACATTGCCACATACACACACAGAAGAAAAGACCATCTAATACACTCTTTCAAATATTTCCAATACACAATACTCACCTGGTTTATTATAGGTTACAAAATGAAGTAGGTAAAAATTTTGAGAAACATAACAATTCTAAATATAAACAAAAAGTTATACATCATAAAAAAAGATTTGTAAACTAGTGAACCAATAAACAAAATTACAACTGCGTTGGTAAATGTATGCAATAACATATTGCAACCTCTTATCTCTTTTTCAAATTTTGAAGATAGGTTCTCACCCAGAAAATTTTTCTTTTTATATATATGATAAACAGGGACGTCTTAAGACTTCTTTAGGCCCTGGGCCTATAGGAAAAAACAGGCCCCTCCTGCGAACCCTTAATCTAATTTGGAGTATATACATGAACAGTTCAATAAAAGCGATCTATAGTAAAATGAGGTTTTATGTGAATATTCATTTTCTGCATTTTAAATTCGCAAAATCACTAATTAGTTCTTCAAAATCAATTGTTAACAATATTTAATTTTCAATACCCATCAAGCTTAAATTATTCAAACGTGATTAAATAATTCAAACGAATTCTCAATTAATTTTTGATCAGTTTGAGTTTTGAAAATGAACGCTCACTAATCGCGTTAGTAATCCTCATTGATAGGAAAATTCTCATTATTTCAATATTGGGAAACACTGTGATTAGTCTTTCATTATACGAGTATGTAGAGAATGTGTTGATCCCCTCTCTAATTCCAGTCTCCTCATCCAACAACAGTTCTTCATCTGCATTTGTAGAATTGTATTTTAGATTAATCTTTCTTTTTTCCATTTCTTCTCTTCGCGTTTTCTTCAACTTTTCGCCATCAATGATCATATATGACTTGAAATGTTGACATTCCATGTTCAGTTCCTCTGCATTAATGTCTCTATCATAAAATTTTGATATTTACTCCCAAGCTATTTTAATTTCTGTCTCATCCAAATTAAAAATATTTTCAAAAAATACAAACATTTCAAAAAGCTCCTCATATTTTTTTAAACGCGTTTGCATATTGCAAATTAGACAGTCGATTATTGGTAAAAAAGTTTCTATTTTAAATTACTTGCTGTGGCTATTTTCAAACGTTGTGTCGTTGTCTGTATTCCTTTCAAGGAAAGTTATCCTAACACTCCGTTCTCTTGCACGCTTGTGAACACTTTGATACTCATTTATAAAGGATACTTAATCGGCTTTTGACTCATAATAGTCAAAAAAGTTTCTTTTGGCTTTTATATATATCATTAATGATTTTAATAATTTTACACCTTTTTGCTTTGTCAACTCGGGTCAAAATGTCATTCCAAAGAATAGTTAAAAAAGTAGTTTCTAGTTCATTCATTTTAATTTTTTAGCAGAAAGTCAAGTATCCGCTGCCTATAATTCTTCATTAATTAAGCAATCCAGGTTCATGACAATTTCTGAATATCCGGAGCTTAAAGCTTTAATTGCAACCGTGCGGGATGACCAACACGTTTTTGATAGGTTTTTCAGTACACATTTATTTCTATCAGTGCTCTAATTCAATGTTAGTATATTCCAACGATGGATTGGTGAAGAGAAAAAATTATAAAGATTTTGGACAAATTCAAAGTAAATTGTTACATTATAGTTACATTCTACTGCTTGAACGCTAGTTAAATTCAAATAATTTCCTACATACGGTACGTATATGGCGTGATTATTTTTTTCTTGAAGTCGGGTTTGCTATCCTGAATATTTCCCAGATATATTCAAGGCATTGTCGTATGACTGATCTCTACAATCACTGAGGGAAATGTAATTTTCGAAAAGTGAAACATCCGTCAGATACTCTGCAGTATGTCCATTTGTAATAGCGTGGGATCGGAAGGAATGGTCAACATATTCTAAAACACTTAATTTATTTACTTGCTCATCTACAAATCTCTCCCATCTCTCCTATATCCCTCTCTTGAAAGCTTATATTATATATGCATCAATCTTAATTAGCATGATCACGTTCTATTCTTCGGAGGAAGCTTTCCTATACAAATAATTGTTTGAGGACTGAAAATTCCCCCAAGAGGACTGTTAGTGACAAGGTCGCGGATAGACCCGTCACAACACCCTCCGTGAAGAAAACGTGATTTATCTGAGGGTCTTAACGACCCGAAACAAATTACGTTAATAAATTTTAATACACTTAAATAACTAACAACCAGAACTTTATACAATCAACAACAGAACATTTTACAGAATAATTTTCATTTTTCATTCATCACAGTTGAGTCACTTGTAGGGCCGAAATCTACTCCTGCTCCTCGCTATTTCTACTCCTCCGGCTCTTGTCAGGTATGGACTTGTCCTTCCTATTGCCGCTTGCCTCTCGCTGATGCGCAATCTGTTGCGTAGGGGATATGGACTTGACCTCCCAGGCAGGACTTGTCTGTCATTGTCTGCCGCTCTTCGAGGCGAACCTGGACTGGACCTTCCGGAGAGGACTTGATTTTCGTCAGCTGCTTCTCTCCTGGTCATTTTTCTTGTTCCTGGACCTAATGGAAGTGCCGCCCGAATTGGCCTCTCTCCCCACTTACAACTCCCATGGGATCATCCTTCAACTTCAGCATTCTCAACCAATGAAGAAGGAGCACTACGTTTTTGTCAGTTCCTTCTCACTGGTGGCCTCCTCTTACTCTGATACTCTCCTTCGTAATTATTGGAAAATTCAATCGATCCTTCACTTTTCACTCTCCCACCTCGCCATTGTTTCTCTTCAGAACTTTCCTCCCTGGCTAGGTCTTTGCTACCCTCAGTTTCTACCTGTTCTGTCCTAGATCCTTCACCATCTCATCCGTCTGTCTCCACAACACCTTCATCCCTTTCTCTTGAGTGATAAATCCGTACCTGATCTATATTCACCGTTATCAGTTTACCCCCTTTCCAAATAGCCACATTGTTATTCTCAACCTTCATCACCTCAAATGTGCCAACAAATTTAGGTTTAAACTTACTCACAATCCTCTTGCTCGCCGAGCTCATAGGATGTGTTTGCACCAATACCAAATCCTTTACTTTAACATCAACTTCCCGTCCTCTCCTATTATAATATTTTGCCCATCTATCTTGTTGAATCTTAGTATTCCGCCTAGTCTCTTCAAACAATTTCTCAATATTACCACTCACTAAGTCTTCTCCTAGCTTCACTCGATCCCTAAACCATATTGATTAGACGGCTTTTCATGACAACTTGTGCTCTATCCCCTTCTAACAGAGTGACTAAAGTGCCCAGAATTATTACTAGAGGCAAAAGAAAAACTGCGATTAATATTTTGATTATTTACTAAACATCGGATCCGCTTCTGTAATCTCTCAGACCTCCTTATCACAGTTTGTAGCCGACTCTGAAAAGCCTTAACAACATTTTCAAATTCCCTCTTAAGTTGTTTGTAAGTCTCTGCTGATTTTACAGATAATAAATTTAAAACTGTGCTAGAGCGATCAAAATTTTGGTTACGATTAACAAAACGGTTGGCGATATTCTGACATTGCACTTCTGTAGTTTGCCTTACGTTATGTGGATCAAGAGCCATATCTCACTTCGTATGTGAGAGATTGATCTCTACTTGTTCCTCTATTTGTGGTACTTCTTTTATCTCCGAATCTGGAATTACTAATGATTTTTTTTTATCAAAATCTAAAGCTATTTTCATTTCCCTCATAAAATCAACTCCCAGGATGCACTGAAACTGCATCCCTTCAATTACACGAAAATTCCACATTTTCGTGAATTCTCGAATTCTGACCTGCAATTCAACCATGCCCAAATTCCTACATTTAGAACCTTGTGCTGTGACAACCTCAGCATTAGACTTTTTCTTGGGCCTATATGCAAAATATGACTTAAACAGCTCGTCCGAAATAAAAGATTTTTCCGCACCTGTATCCCATAATGCTTTGACAAAAGTGTCTTGCAACAGTAAGGGCACCTGCGGTAAAGCAGCCATTCTACTAGGAGGGTTACTTCAATTTGCGATCGCTCTCCTCTGGTCCAACGGGCCGCGGTAGCCTAGTGGTCAAGGTCGTGGATAGCGGCTGGCGGTTTTCGTTCAGTCGCGGTTTCGATCCTTGGCCACCAAAGACCCGCCGTGTAGCTGGGGCTGATGCACGTTAAATCTGTTCGGGGCCCAAAGTCCTCCCGTTGGCGTGGTGTGGATGTTAGGAGAGGGGGGTGCCAGCTCAGGTGTCGTCCTCGTCACTTGACCGTGGTTCAAAATTACGAGGTCCGTCGCCAATAGCCCTCGTGTTGCTTCTAGTGTGACGTTAATAAAAACTAAAACTAAACTCCTCTGGTCCAATCATCACTCGATCTTCTATTTGTAAAATCATTGGAACTCCTACGACTATCGGATCTTTGATCACCTCGATCATTCCGAATACTGTTCTCGAACCATTGATTTCCTGCACTTCTGCGATATCTAAAATTATTCGAATCCACATTCGTCACCCGCTCATCATTCTGCCTATAATCAACCCTTATATCCCGCTAGCTTCCTTTGAAAAGACTGTTGGAGAACCTTCTACTCGAATCCCATTCCTTATACCCATGTCGTTCCTCATACTTTTCTACTAATTGTAAAAGTCGGGCCTTTGTTGTGGGGTTTCGAACTTCTAAATAATCCATTACCTGTAGGGATAATCTCATAATGATGTGATTCAACAGGTTTTCTTCCGTCATTTCAAAATTAAGGATTTTCTGTATCTTCAATAATTTGTAAACAAAATCCGACGGTGCCTGACTTCTAACTTGGTACAACGAGTAAAACTCGACCTCAAACTCCGATCTATTTCTGACTACCGGAAAGCTGTTTGTTAATGCCTGTTTTAATTGTGTGAAATCTGTTGCAGTTCCAGTCAAGTACGAAGAACCTATTACCTCGAACCAATCTTTTGCTCTTCCAATAAGATGACCCTTTAAGTAAGCACTGCTAAATTTGTGGGAATCTCAAAATAACAAACCTGATTATCGATACTATCTAAAAATTCCTTCACGTTTTCCTTTCCGGAAAAAAAATTTCAGGTAATACTCTAAAACTCGAGCCGACTCCTATCTCGGGGTTTGGGTAAACGGGGCGCCATTGTAATGTTAATGGGTCTGAAGGAAGGGTTGGCATATTCTAAAACACTTAATTTATTTACTGCTCATCTACAAATCTATCCTATCTCCTCTCTCTTGAAAGCTTATACTATATATACATCAATCTTAATTATCATGATCACTTTCTCTTCTTCGGAGGAAGCTTTCCAATACAAATAATTATTTGAGGACTGAAAATTCCCCATGAGGACTGTTAGTGACAAGGTCGTGGATAGACCCGTCACATATTGATATTAATAAATTACAAAAATCTCTCAATGGGTGTACAATTTTAGACATACCGTAAAATAAAAATGTAAATATTTTCCTGTAAATGTATTAATAATTTTATAAATTATATTTTATATTGGTATATACAGTTAATTGAAAGTTGATAGAAATAAAGAATTTCTATTTTGGACTATTAAAAAAAATTATGTACTCAATAAGTTAAATGCATAAAAAGTAAGATGCACAAACAAGTTTAAATAACAAATTTTTTCTCCTTAGTTGTATAATTATGAAGTAGGGGTTAAAACAAACCAAGAAAATAATACGAATAAAAAGTTAATAAATAATTTTAACATGATAGAATAAAAAACAGAGGATAGCTTAATTAAGAAAACGTATTTGTAGTAATTTTGAAATGCAGTTTCCACAGCTTGCTAATGAGCGACGTGATTATAAATAGATTCTCAAACACGCTACAAATTCTAAGAAAACTACATTTTTGGTAAGAAATCCACCAAAATTCTATATTTTGGGGATTTATGACAGAATGAGTCATAAATCACCGTTCATCATTGAGACATGGGGGAATTTCATGTATCCTTACTCATAAAGGAGGAGTTGCATGTTTTCTTTTTCCTTTTTTCTCAAATGTGCAATGCTGACATTTTTGAAATTTCTGATGCTGACTTGCAAGTAAATGAATTTAAAAATTTTAAAGTATATGCATTTGAAAGAGCATAGGTTCTTGTTTTTATTTTTTTGATCCAATGATTGAAAATATTTTTAAGATTTTTTTAGTGCGTGGGATTTGAAATTTCAGAACCTTAATAAATATTTAAAAATGTTTGCAATTTTTTTTTAAAAAAAATCGAAAACCAGAGAAACATTTATTTTTTTCGCTTTTTTTATGCATTTTATTCCATGCAATTAAAAACAATACCCTAGATGTAAATAGAAAAGTACGAAACCCCATAGGATTAACATTACGCTCGGGATTTCTTAGTGTCGTGTCGACGGGAGCCTTAAAGGTTTTATCTCTATACTATCTGGAGTACCCAGTTTTCACATGAGTGAAGATTTAAAATAAAATGATCAGTTATTAAAAAATAAATGACTAGTAAAATTTATATTAGCTTATGACCAGTTATAGCTTAGACTCCACTTTTAAACCGGTATGAGATGAAGTACAGAAAAATTATGATTAATTTAGTAAATGATAGCTCCCCTTTTATCCTAAAAATAACTAAGATCATTTTTAAAAAAAAAAACACATTTTGAGGACGAGTTTTTCGAAAAAGAATTATTTTGCTACTAAGAATAAATAAAACACTGTTCTAAAAATCATTGTGCCATATCTCCCGTAATATTCACTTAACCAGTGTAGCATTTCGCGTTTTTTTATGTCCTGGGGGGGGGGGGAGAAGAAAACTCGCTTACTAGTTTGTAAATAAAAAGGTGTATAAAATGAGAGTAATATGTAACGCTCGTTTTCATACGAATTCTGAAGATGATTCGATCTAATTTTTAAAATAATTTCTTTTAACTCTTTCTTGGATAGAAAAAACAAAGTTTCAATTAAGTTATTACTTCTTGTATACAATTTTCCTATTTTCATATTATGATTATTTCATTAATATTATTAATGTACAAAATATTTTATTTCAAATTATCATAATAATGCAGATATACATATGTAATATTAACAAATATAAATCAATATTAGTTTTATCACATACATTTAATTATTAGATTTCCTTAAATATTTACTATTTTTTTAATAATTGCGAATGTAATTTCATATCTAAGTAAATATTGAGGAAATCATTTTAATGGAAATGACATGCAGAAAAAAATCTGTAAAAGGTTTTTATAGGTTTCTATGTTGTATTTATTATCTTACATAATAATTGGAATCTCTTAAAAGTTCTCAGAAAAATATATGATCGTAACAATACAAAATATATATATTCTTGTTATTATGCTTATAAAACGAAACAAAGAATTATGATAAAAAGGAAGTCACAGATTCCAATTAATAAAGAACATTATTACATAAGTTATTAATTAGAAGAATTATATTTATGTAAGTAATTTACATTAAAAGTATTTCTACCAATATGTGATAAAGTATTAGTAAGTAATAAAGTATTAATAAGTGATTATAAGTTTTAAAATATATGAACTAAAATTAAAGTATATATAATAAATTTAAATTTCAAGCAGGAAAATCTGAATAAACATACACACGCAAATAGAACTTTTTAAGTGAGGGGTCTTATACACTAAAAAACTCTTATTTTATATTGTGTTGGATGAGAATTTCTCCATTTTTGACGTTTACCCTTAAAACATTAAATTATTATACAGGCATTTATTTATCTAATTATTAAATTGTACTCTAGAATTCATGTTATATGATTATTTTTCTACATTTATATTACATTACAAAAATCTATAGTAATGTAATATATTCGTTTAATAAATGTTCTTTTTTATTTGGGTTTCAATAATGAAAAAGGACAGTAATTTGAATTTTTAAACGAGTAAAATAACGATTTCCATATTAGAAGCAAATAAAAATATTTCTCTGAATTACAATACACATCGAAAATTATTTTGGAAGAACATAGTGCATTCAAAATGAAGGAAGTGTGCACTTATGCCTATTATCAATATAATAATATTTTAAAAAGTCTATCAAATATTTATGTATAATTTAATAAATAGTTAAGACATTATTTCATGTTGTTCAGAGGGAGAGAGAATATATATATATATATATACAAAAAGAAGAGCAGAATTATTAAATTGGATATTATTTTAAAAACTCTCTCTAAAAAAGGAAATACAATTACATATTATTTTACTTTTCTTAATGCGATACGAATATTTGTATATTATCTTAAATCTCAAAGAGATACAATACGAAAATATGCGAGAAATGCATTTCGATGTAATGGTAATTTCAAAAGGTAGTGTCCTACTTACATCTTTCGAAACAACAACTTTTGAGCATAAAAACATAAAAATACTGATTAATATTCCGATTTAACAGAAAAGAAAACTCAAGAGACCACAAGTACTCGCTCCGGTTGATCTTTGATTTTATGATGAATGTAATTTTTATACATTGCAGAAGTTGGAGGGTATAGAGGAGTAGCGGCTGCACTTCCGACAAAAGTCGCGGGGCTTAATTTCCCTCATTGCAGCATGGAGATTGACCAAAAATTCAGTATGGTGACGAAAATCTATAAGGACATGTCGGCAATTGCCCTTGTATTCGATTTGGCGATGGAGATATGAAGACTGGTTGGGGGTATCCTTGAAGATATGTGTCATTTGGAAGTGAAAGAGTGTCGCATCCTTAACTCCGGAGAAAGTCATTGAAAATACTCGAAACACCCGGAGTGTGCAGAACGACCACAATGAAAGCAAGCTGGAATCATATTCGTCCTTCTATACGTTGGTTGGTTATGACGTCTTTGTTTTGCTTAGATTGACACCCGATTCGCCTTTGCAGCATTTCTTCGATGTATTGTCCTTTAATTTCTTCCCTCTTAACATAACACAAACGAATCAAAATCTAAATTTAAAAATAAATACCTTTAATATAAAAACTGGGAGAAATTAAAGCATAAAACTAATTATATATATATATATATATATTGCGACGTAATTCTGTAACCAGGCTCGTCTGTCATCTTAAATATCACTCTCATCATAAATTTAAATTTCAACAAGTTCGAGTACAGATAAAGCAATTAAAATGGTCAACAATGCCTCAAAATATGGTTTATTAATTCTCTTATATAGAGAATGTTCTCAACTACATAGTTCCAAGTCCCTTGTAGTGAATAATAACAACTTCTATAATATATCAAAGAATATACTTACCGTATTACGATGCGAGTAAATTCTCCTAACAATCATGCGAACATACACCATTGATTCCTAGTCTCACAAATCATGTAGGCAAGCAAGAAACTTACGCGCATCTCCCCGAAGCGCTCTTCCTCTATTGAATTTTCTGAGGATGTTTTCAGACTTGTTTATATCTATTCACTTCACTTCTATAAATTTCACTTAATTTACATAACCCTGTTTCATTTGATTGGAAAGAAGCTAGAAACTTAAATATAGATATGAGGAAGCCCCAGTTGTTAATTAAAAGAAATTTCAGGAATAGTTCATATTACAATATATATATATATATATATATATATATATACACACACACACATATACATACAACAAATTTCCATTGTTTTGATCAAAATCAACATGATTTTTTTTCAAATTTAGGTTACCTAAGAAATTTTTTCTTCAGAACATGATCCAAAGCCAGTCCTTTACCTCTTGCTGGGCGTTTTATTTTTAGAAGAGCTATTTCACAGCAGTCAGATACAACGAGGTCATCTTGAGAGGCCTCAAGAATAATGTTTTCTTTATCTATCATCAGACCATATATCACGAGTATTCCATTAGCATGCTTTCTTTTCTGACATACCAAGGTGAGTTAGTAGTTAATCATGCGGAGGATTTTATTTTGAAGGACCTGTATTTTTTTAATGTGGGAAGGGGCGGCATGGTCCCAAGTAGGGTAAGCATGAAGAAGGATAGGTCGGATTACTTGTTTATAGAGAAGAACTTTGTTAGCAAGAGTTACTGAGTACAGAATTTCTGCCCATTAAAGGTATACAGATATGGATTTTGACCCAGCATTTGTCAATTATTGATTGGACATGAAGTTTGAAGGTGAGTTTGGAGTCCAGGATAACTCCTAAGTATTTGACCTCAGAGTCCCAAGATATTTGACCACTAAAAAATTTGAGTTTTTTATTAGGAGCGTGACCTTTTCTAAAATTGAGAGCTTCATTTTATTAGTGTTTACAGCAATCCTCCAGAGTGTCATCTATTCCTCTATTTGTTTTAGAGGATTTTGTAATTTAATTATTACGTTAATTGGACTATTTCCTTGGGTAAGTACTGCACCATAATTTCCTGTGAGATTACAGATCGATTTTATGTTTTGACGTCACTGAGAATTAATTTGTCTGTTCAGTTGCTGCGTTCAAACCCAACCACTGAATTTTAATTTAGCGAAAATTATGATCTTGGCAATAACAGATGTAAGCCAAAGGAGCTTTGATGGACAATTTGCTGAATATCCCTGACAATGGAATAAATCAAATTTCAAATCAAAATAATTAATCAATTTTCTTTGATAAAAATAGTAACGTTTTTGTTTATTGTGTTCGGTACCCTTTACAACGCAATCAATGAACCTATGTGATAAGGGATAATACAGCCTTTATTGTTTCACAATCTTCATAAATCAATCAATCAACTTATTTGCTTACAATTTAAAATGAATAATTTTTTTTGCATCTTTATTTTCTTGCTACTATTAATTGTCATTCATGTGATGGTAATCAAGTTTTATCGGTGCAGGTTGGTAACATATATATAAAAAAAAGTTCTTTTTTACGAAATTTAATTTTTGATTAACAAGGTAGGAGTCGGTTTCAGATAGCAGTGGTTAACTAGAGTTAAGATTATTTTGTTTATATTTTTTACATGCATCAGTTTCTTAATGTGTTCATATGTGGCAGCTTGTTTATTTAAGTGCGACGTATTTTCAAATTATAGTTAATGTAAATATACATAATATAAATTACGAAGATTGTTTTTATTGATTTGTATTTCCTTAAGAACTATGAAGCGGCATTTCTTATGGTTTATAATTTGATTTTCTTTTACTTTATCAGGGTTTAGGGCAGAAAAAGTGTTGTTTTTGAATAGAGTAATGGATAAAGAAGAAAAGAGGAATTTTGAAATTTGTTATGAAAAAGAATTGTTACATGTATGAAACTTTTGGGTGATTAATATTGAGTAAGACATTTTTCTTTACTACATAATTTAAATTTCTTAATGATTTAAATGTTATTTGTAAGATGAAAAATATTTAAGTTTTAGTAAAACTGAAAGTTTTTCTTAGTAGTAATGCCAGATTTGTTCTTACAATTTTTTAGTAACGTGTTAAACATGAGTATTTGCTTAAAATCATCAATCCAATAATTAATTTGGTGTGTGATAAATTACTTCATGATAATTGTTGTTTTGTGTCTATCATCTAAAAAAAATGTTTGTGACATTCTCCCTATACATAATTGTTTATATTATAAGCACATATCTTCAATATGTATAAAATATCATCTGATATATTGTGTGTCAAATTTGAAATTTTATTCAATAGGTGAGGGTATGTTTGTGAAAAAATGTTAAATTAACATTTTCAAATGGTTTTTATGAGAATTTTCATATTTCTTAAAAAAAATTATGTTTGAATATATGTTTGGTACATGCTTTAAATCATAAATTTTATTTAAAAGCATGAATCAAATGGCAGTTCTGTTATTGCTGTTGTGTTTACATCAATAAATTTCACAAAAGTGTTTAGGCATTTATTTGAATTTGGGCTGTGTCTCGTTCTTGTTTTGTTCCAGTCTTTTGTATATTTGGCTTATTTATAAGATATTATGCATTTGGTTTTCATTTGTAATATTTTGACCAAAGTATATATTTAGTTGTTCACCAGAGGGACTTCCACTTAAATTTAGTCTGTGCATAAAACAGTATAGATAAATAATGCAAGTTTGCCTTTTGAAGAAAAATTAAGTGAAATTTTTTTGCAAAAAATCAAAAGAACCTCACGTTACATGAAAAGAACCTCATGTTGTGCATTGTATCTGTTACCTTTCTGAATTATACTTTTGAGAAATTTGTATGCAAGTATAGTTGGCATTTTATTTATGATATTTTTAAAAAAGGAATAATTTATGCATTTATCAGAATTATTCCTTCATGTCATTAAAAAGGAGCTAAAATGAGATTTTTGTTAAGCTCAATGCATTGTTTTCTTACTCTGTTATTACTATAATTTCCATTAAGGGTCAAGCTCCATGTAGTCATTTATACTGGACCTCGTCATTCTGTAAACTTTTGATTGACAGCATAGTATAAGACCATGTTGAAGGAAAGTGTTATAGGCTCTATCAATATTGTTTCTTAAGCCGAACTTTTTAAAATAATAGACAATACATTTCTTAATTGCAGCATTTGTTTTAAACAGGTTTTGCTGGGGCATCCCTGCTTTTGCTTGCCCTTTAAATCTTAACCAAACTTAATCATACTCCTATGTGTCATATTTCTTATATGAAAAACAAAAAATTGATTAAATACTTTTCATGGTTTATAAGCAAAAATTATTCATAAAAATTAATACTAAACCATAAAAGAAATGTTTTCCCCTAGTTTCATTCACCATTGCATGTAATTGTGTTCTTTTATGATACAAAATGCCTTTTATTTTCATTTTTTGTATCTTGCTTTTTTTAAGATATAGAATGATCTCTTGTAATTGCATTGTATTAGTTAGACTGATTATTTGGATTTTCCTTTTTCCTTGTTCTGCAAAATTGTGGATTAGTTCTATTTGGAATGTTTTTTCTGGAAGCAATATATACACTTCTCTCTAGTTCTTCCTTTTAGAGCTAATCTTTGATTGTTTCTTAAACATTCTTGTATTGTCTGTGTTTATCAAGCATATTTATGCAAAATAGGCTTAATTGAAAAAGAAATTGGTTATTGGTATTGCATCAAGACAATATACTGGAATTGAATTACTTGTTATTCTTAAATTATAAGCAAAACTTCAAAAACTCTCTCACCCTGTATTAATTTTTCCTAGACTTAAAAGTACTTTGTTTCCATATTTTTTAAATGAAGATTTGGAAAAATGCTGTTAGAGACACATACACAATCATTATTGCAGTAAAAATATTCAGGATTGGCTTTATCGATTGTAGGATACATGCATTTTCTAGGAATATGTGCATTTTATTGCATAATAGATCTAAACTGTTTTATAAGAAAATATACCATTTCTTTTGAAACCACACTATAGATATTATTAGTCAAGGTCAACTAATGTATAGCTCCACTAATCATTAATACCAATTATAAATATTTTTGTTCATTTTAATTTCATTTCTTTTTTACTTAAAACTGTGTTTCTATAATTGAAAACTGAGAATTTGCTCATGGGGCATGTTTATCTTGCTTGTACCCTCAAGCATAATTTTTTTAATCATATTCATATTGTGACTGAATATTTGATGTCATTTGGAGATGACATAAATTTTAGGGATGGCTTTGTATATATTAAGTGAAGCAGTTCATCTGTGTAAAGAACATTAGTTATAATCTACGAAATTTAATTTTACTTCAGAACTTAAGTATATTTGTAGTAAATATGAAATGTGATGGAATATATCAAATAAATAGGTAGGCCTTATTGTTATAACCAAGTTTGCATATACATATACGGAATCTAAGTTAATTTGCCTTTAGGAAAATTTTAGGGAATGGGGTTTTTTTTATTTAAAAGATTGATGGTTGATGGTGCGATTTTTCAATACATTTTATAAATTTAGTTTTTATTTTGTTAAATTTATATATTATTTTTCAAAATAGGAAGAAAAAGTTTACCCTTAAAATTTTTTTCATTTCTACAAATTTTTTCTTGATAAGGTTAACTGACAGGGCTAATTTGTGCTTGTTTGCTGCATTTTGCTTAAGAATTAGTGAAATACGGGGAGAAAAAACAGACTTTTGAATTGAATTGAAAAATATTATGTTTAGTCATTTTCTTCAAGGAAAATCAGAAACTGCTATTGCTGAAATTGTCTCTATGTTCAGAACAATTATACTGTATACAATTAAAAAGAATCAAATGGAACAGTGGAAAATAAACCTAGATGTGGCTATCAGCTCTCTGAAACTGATAAAGGATCGATTACTTAAGTTAAGATCCTCAAGTCAGTGTTTCTAAATTAGTAAAAATTGTAGAATATGGATGACATTAATGTCACTCTTCAAACAATTCCTAGTACTTTGAAAAAGTTCATTTTTCTGCCCAGAAGATGCCATATATCTTCCAAGAAAAACATGCTTGCTAGCTTAAAATTTGATTATTCCTTGTGATACCTTTGTCTGCTGCTGTAGGAAAGTAGTATGTGTTAGAAATTGTTTTCTGAATTGACCTGTTATTGTTAAGATCATACATTTCATTATCTTTTTTATATCAAACTATAAATGTAAAATTTATGCAATGAAAATTGAATTTTTGCTAAATGTGAAATTGTAGAATAATTTTGTGGTTGATTTGTGTTGCTATTTTAAAAGAAGGAATCAGCATATTTCTTAATTATTTTATTAAAACAAAAGGATTGCTGAGGGAGACCTTGCTGATACCATTGGACAATTTTGAATATTAGTAGGAAGTCATGTTACTCATGACCTTTTGATATCGATTAACATGAAATGCTGCACATGGATAATTTTCTTAAGAAGAGCATAAGTATGGTTCGGAATCTTGAAAGGAGAAATGCTGCATCATCATCAATTTTGAGTTGAAATTAGATTTAAATGATCCTTACTTTTAGATATTCTATACAGTCTTTTCTGAAATCAAGACATAAGTGAAAGTGAAAAGCTGCATTTCAAATGATTAAATGAAATTGAAATTAAGATTTTAGAGTTAGTTAATTGAGAATATGTAAAAGTTCATGGACTAAAGTTGAAATTACTAGTAAAATTCCATAGATATTGTGAAATTTATTAGAATAGTATGAAAACCTCATTTTTTTAGGAAAAGTAACTGGATACTTTTATTTTTCATTAACTCAAAGGTTATTCACTTTATTATATTTTTTAAACAATAAAAAATTATTAAAATTAGTTATTTTTCAGCTTTGAAAAGTAGTTATCAAAGTTCTGATCCCACTGCTTTTTTATTTGTTGACATAAATCCTAATCCTTTGCAACCAAAAATCATAAGAACAATTTCACAGTGCTTAAGTTTGGTTACATCGATACCCTGTAAAAGTGTAGCTATAATATTATATTGTCTGTTATCTCATGTATTTTAAAACACTAAGAAAGAAATCTATGCAAAAAATATTATTTCATGTGCAATCATTTGTGATATACACATAGATTAATTTAATTTTGATTAGATTGCTCCATTATAGGATGATACAATTTTGAAAAAGAATTTTTACTTTTGTTTATATGTATTATTAATTAAAAGGATTATGATAATATATATTGTTTATATAAATTTAAAAAAGTAATACTGGAAAAATTTTGTACTAGTATAATCAGTGATACCATGGGAAAAATGTTTTATTAACCCTATAATTATTCAAAAGATTTGTTATTTGTGCCATTAAATTGCTTGCAGGAGTTGTAAGTAAAATGTAATTCATGAAATTATGTAACATGATATTTTAGAACTCCGATTTATTGGAAAATTATAACTATGATAATTGTTAATTAGCATATAGAAATTTCAGCTGGAAATGTGTTTGTGTGAAAGGGAAGCCTAGTTTTATTTGATTTTGGAAGAATATTACTCTTCTGAAAGTAGAATTCACATATCATTTGAGATAGTTTGGGGGGGGGGGAATCTCATTCAGTACTCTCATTTCTGTAACTGAATGGTGATGATCAGATGACATCTATTTGATTACTGTGTAAGATGTTCCGGAGGTGCAAGTTAATCATGAGTAAAAAATATTACAAAGTGCATTATAAATTAAAAATCCGTGAAATTACAATAGAGAAATGAAGAAAAATAGCAAGTTTAGGAACAGTGTTTTTCATTAATGTATATTTTTTGTCTTATTCAGTCATCTATATTAAACCATGGGTGAAAAGAATGGTTTGATTTTATTATTACAAAATTGAGCTGTGTGAAAGAAATTTTTTTTTCTTAGTTACCTATAGTGTTTGGGTTGATAATGCCCACAGGAATTTAAATGAGATCTGTCATTATAATTATGATTTGCAATAAAAGTGTGATTTATTAATCAGAATTCAATTTTTAGCTTTGAATAAAATGTGTCATGTTTGAATTACTTAAGGGAACAGAACTTTTCCCTTATAATCTAGATAACCTTGTTTATTGTGTTTATTTCTCAGATTGAATTGTTTTGATTGATGTTCCAAGTGGAAATATGGAAAGTAATTAATTAGTTGTCAATTTTTGTGTGCAAAATTAAAATTGTAAATAATTGTATAGTAAAATTATACCATAAATTACGAGATAACATATTGCATAGTTTTGAAACTCAAAATTATAAATTATCGGATTGTTTTAAGCCTTTTCTTGTACCCCAAAAACAAGGATATGAAAATATTAACAAATATATTTTTTCCACTTGAGTTCATTATAAAAAAGGGTTGTGGTTACCTCATTATTGAATCAAACAATTTTATTCTTGATATTTTTATTGATAATATTTTTCTCACTTGATATTTTTGTTTAATCTAAATGAAGCTTTAGTTACTAAATAATCAAAATATTTTCTTTGAATTTCATTGTTAAAAAATCATTTCCCTCTAATTTTGTACAGACTGAAACAATTTGAGAATAGCATTTAACAATATGTCCTTTCTTTTTTTAAATTTTTAAGAATATATTTACTAATCGCTTTAGAATGCAATATTTAATTGCAAGCATTTCAAATTATGTTCACAGATCTGATGTTTCATTTTCTAACCTATTTAAAGATTTTTAATAGTGATTCATTCTGCTTACAAATTATTATTATTTTTTACATGTATATACATGCTGCACACTTATAAAGAATTGATTTATAATTTGAGTGCCAAGTTGAGAAAATTATGCCATTACTTGAAACCACAGATACCTTTGATTAATGAGTAACATAAATATAATGTAAAAATGATATTTTGCTTTCAAATTACTATGTTTGAAGGCTAGCAATATCATTTACATTTCAAATTGGTTTGGTAAATTAGGATAGCATGTTAATGTAAAAGAAAAATATTTTGATCTCCTATTATGTTAGTAATGCAAAGTTTCAATATTATAACATATAAATGTAGAAAATTAACTTTTAATATTTATAATTTTACTATATTTCTGTTTGCAAGATATAGATATGCAAAGCTAGTAAGTTTACTTTTTATGTCTAAATATTGTTAAAATTTTTAAAGAAAATGTTTTAATAGAAAAAAGTCTTGAATTTTATTCAATAAATGCTTTAAAGAATGTAGTATACATTAGAAACTATTGTAATTATGTTTTTCTGCTATGTTTTCAATAGTCATCAAAAGATGAGTTAACAATGTGCAAATGAAAAGTTGTGTATGAACTGTGGAATATAATGCATATTTCTTTAGAAATGGTTTTCCCATTTAAAATAATGCATGTATTAAGTTTTTATGCTTCAATTGTGGCAGTTGATGATTTGCTATTTTAGGGAAGATTTGAACTGCCTATCTGCAGATTTGCAAACATGTACCTTAGACAACGATCCAGGAAGGAATTCCCAAACTGGCTAATTATTTGGTTTTTTTTATTCCATCTTTGCTAATTGTGATTTGTGGAAGAGGAAGTTGCTCAATGCATTGCTGATTTAAAATTCTGGTCATACATAATTTGACAATTAATGAAAAGTTGTTACTTGTGTTTTAGTAATCCATCAAATGAACTAACCTTCAATAAATTGTGAACTATTTATTTAAAATCAAAATATATAATTCATTTGTTAAAATCATAAAGTTGATGAATTTAAATTTGGCCAGATCTCCTTAATGGTTTTTAATTTTCTTTTAAATTTACTAGCATTGAAGTATATTATGTGGGAGTTATGTATCTAATTACAGTAGTTGAAGAGTTAAATGTTTAGAAAATATCCTTTTGAAAAACTTTCATGTATTTATTTGTAGTGTTAATAAAATGTTTTTGCAAATTTTCTATGTTCTTGTGAAATATGTAATGCACATATATTTTCATATTGGTTTTATATAAATTTTTTGCTAACTGATGTTCTGCTTTTGATTTTCGAACCAGAATTTTTTTTCATATAATTTATTATCTTTACACTTTTTCAGAAACAAATGGAAATACCAGATAAACCAGTATTTGTTCCTCCCAGGAAAAGAGGATCTAAGTCATCATCTAAATCCAGTAATGAAAGTCTTCAAATGCTTGGAGCTGTTTCTGGGAATAATAGTTCTCCTCAAAATTGCTCTAAAATTGATCATCGGGCAAATAGAAAATTGCATCAACCTCCTGCACGTGAACTTACTATGGACAGAACTAGTGTAAAAATGCACTCAAGTTCGCAAGTTTATAAACCTGGATCACCAGGTCGAAGATCTATCACATATCAAACTCCATCTTCAAAGCCAGCTAACGGTAAGAGTGATGAATCGGATCTAAACAGTGATGTTTCAGATTACATACATATCAATGATAGTGGCTATGCAGATATAGAATTATCAAATGAAAGATCTGCATTAAATTCTCGTTCAGTTTCTTCTATTGGCTCATGTGGTGGGAGTTTTGTAACTATGACAGGTACTGTAAAGAGAGGTCGTAAGAAGGGGCAAACAATGGACATGAAAGTGCAGATGTCACGGGAAGAACTCGATGAATTAGAACATAGCATCCTTTCTCAACAAATTGAGGATGATGATAGATGTTTTTTAGGTTTACGTAAAGGTCCACATGTGTTATCTCTAAGTCTTATTCTAGTCCCTGTCGTATTGATTTTATCTGCAGGATATTCTTTTTATATGGGAACAATGACTTGGTACAATGTTCTTGTTTATTTTAGTGAAAAGAAAACGATTTTCCATAAGTTATGTATTAGTCCTTTATTGATTATTTCTTATCCTTTTTTAATCACATTATCTACTGTAGGCTTAGGAATATATGCAGCTGTTGTTCAAGTGTCCTGGCATTTTGATAATTGGCGAAGAGAAATACAGGACTGGGAGAAAGGGTTTTATGGGTGGCTATGTGGAGTCGTACATTTGGAAGACTGTTCACCCTACGAAGTTGTTATATTAACCGAGGTATTGCCCCCATCAGAAGAAACTAAACATGCAAAGCAACATTTAGAAGATACTGCATTATAATTTATCTTTGAAAAACATTTTAGTTAGTGATTTTAAATATAGTAATGCAAAGTTTTTATTCATCATATCTAGCAGCTGCATATGTATATTTAATCCTATGTCATGTGATTTTCTTTGATGTGTATAGGTGCCAAAATGCATAATTTATCTCTGAGAAAGAATTTTTTTCTTTCTTTTTGCTTTTATGCCCTTTCAAATTACTGCCTTTGTGTTTGCTGGTTTACTTTTGAATTGTGAGTCATGTTTTATTTGGCTGATGTCCAATATGAGAAGTTTCAAACATTTTCAGAAGGAAAAGAGGAAAAATTGTTGGTGCAGATGCTCTCTCCTCCATTTTAGTTCATAGAACATTGCTATTTTTTGGCTTAAGTAGTATAATTTGTGTTACTCATTAAGAGTCAAATTGTAAATCAGCAATATTGAAGTATAATTGAGCTAAATATTACTTGCATTAATTGTTTTGATATTTGCTATTGTAATTCCAATATCATTTGCTTGCTAATAAATTTTTTGTAAGTCTTTGTTTCAAATCGATGAGATTTTTAAGTAAAGAATTACTGTATGACAAATTTGTTATTAGATATTTCAAAGGCATTAGTATTCTTTGGAGAATTAATGGTACTGATAAATTTGGGAGGAAATCTAATTCCAATTGGCTTGGAAAATTTTAATGATAATATATTTGTTTTTCGTGTCAATTTGTATCAGTGTAAGAGCTTCATTTGGTGTCTTTCGGATCTGTACTGTTTTCCTAAAATAATCTATTTCACTTAAATTTTGAACACCAGTATTAGTATGTATGTAAATATTTTTTTTTTCAGGTGACCCTAATTCAGTTACATGAAGTGCTAATTATTTCATCCTTCATATTGTGTTTCTATGGTTTAAATGAGATCAAAGTATTTTTTGAGTGACGTATTTTAATCCTTATTTAAGCATTTAGATCGTGTAAACTGTAACTAAGAATTCCCATATGAATTTTCAAAAAGCTGCTATGTTCAATTTGTTCCAATATGCCATCTCCCCTTAAATAAAGCATATCCTTGAAATACAAAATGAACTTAAACAATTGAATAATATAGCTATTTTAAACAATGAAGTTACATATTGTTTGCTTAGGAAAAATTAAAGCCACCTTTAATTATAATGGAATTGGAAGTTTTCTTACAATTACAGAAATGTTTGTGCAGTCCTTTGAATTAAAAATGAAGACATTTTTCAAATAATTACTCTTATTAATTCGTACTTATTCGAAAAAAATTAGGTAATGTTTCTAGATTTGAAAATGTTATTGGTAAATTGAAATGTTCCTTTCTCATTGAGGTGACAACTAGATGCAAGAGTAAAAAATTCCCAGGAATTAATAAAACTTTATATTTGTCATTATATTTAAAAGTTATAATGTAAGATCTATTCAATATTTAAAAAGTAGCTACCCTGAAAATATTTATACCTATCATAAATTCATTTATTAAATTAAAATTTTTTGTACTGTGATGAAGATACTGCTGTTGCCATTCATTAGCTGCCTAGTAAAAGCATTTTTAATTAAATTTAATATATTACTGTTGAAAATTTGAATTTTGTTGATGCAAATGACATGTGTACTCATTTTTTTGTGTATCAATTATAAATTAACCTATTTTCTATATTATTTCAAAAGATAAAATTGTCATTGATTTATTCTTTCAATAGTTAATGAATAATAATTTGAGTTTATTTTGAATGCCAATCACATGAAACAGGAAAGCCATTTCTTAAAAAATATATATATTGAATTAATAGTTTAGGAAGTACAAGCCATATCTATAAACTTTTGGAATAAGATACTTTTTGAACAGTTCTTTTGATTTAATGAAATATTAAACTTATGGTGCAGAAAAATGAATATGATGTATTTAAAAAAATTATCATTTGATATACACAGTATGTGCAGAATGTTTTTGGAAGGGTCTTCAATATATTGTGCTTTGAGGTTAATTATGAATTTATATACAAAAAAAAAAAAAAAAAAAATTTGTAATAAAAACTCTGACTTTTGAATCAAAATTTAAAGTAGTACAGGTAATTACCATAAATTTGTAGAATACTTCATACATTTGTAATAATTGTATTATAACTTTGTTAAATGACATATTATGAGCTGAGAAAAAGCTACATATAAAATGTATATGTTCTGATGTAACATAGGCAAAAAAATTCCAGAGCTGAGAGAAAGCTACATGTAAAATGTATATGTTCTGATGTATTGTAGGCAAGAAACTCCATTGTCCATTTTTTGCATCATATTTCAAAGTATTTAGATGTGTATTTGATACCTTAGGAGGCATCTAATTTCATATGTATATGTTTGAGTACATATATAAATTAATTTTTAAATGACTGGAAAAAGTCAAGTAGTGGGAAAATTATTTCACTTTTTTATAAATTTAATCAATTGTTGGTTTACAAGAATCTGGTGCTTGTGATATCCATGTTTTTAGATTTTTCAAGATTATATTTTCTGAATTTATGCAATATTCTTTCTATATTGTTTACACTTTTTGTACAAAGTATTTTAATGTTGGCTTTTGTGAGAAGTTTCTATAAATGAAATGTGTATTCTTCATGGAATTTTTTTTGAGTGGTCTCATATGCCTGAATTTGATAATGCTTTATATTTTATATATGTTGTCCTGATATATTCCTGATATATGTTGTTCTAATTTTCTTGTTATATTTATTATCTAGATGCATTCATTCTTTAAGAAGTAGTAGGTATGAAATAATTACTATATTATCTTTTGAAACAAATTTTTATTTTGATTATTTATTGATCTAAGTCAAGTTACTGCTGTTGAAATGGGTTTTTGAATTTTTATTATGTTGTAGTGTATTTCTTGATTTGAATTCATCATAATCTGATTATTTGTTCCATCAGTTTGTTGAAATAACATCCTGCTTTTTTTTTTTTTTTTTTTTTTATGTAGAAATATGATAGTTCAAAGGATAGTGCAATAAGTAGTCTTATTTGTTTTAATTGTTTTGGTTTAACATATGTCTTGTACTCCAATTTCTAATATTAAATGTGTATGTCCGAGTCAAAGTTATATATAAGTTTAATTGCTCATAAATGTAACTGTAAACAAGTGAGAATAATTTAATTTTTAAGTTTTTAAACTTTTATGGGATGATAAATGTCATCAGTCCACTAGTGCAACTTTAATAAAAACTAAATAAAAAACCAAACCAAGTCATCAGAGTCCATAGCAAAGTAATTTTAGCTTAAAAAGCCACCTGAAGTGTTGAATGAATGTCCTTCTTATCTGGTTATGATGACTTGACAGAATCTTTCTGACTGGTGTTAAATTAAAACAATGGAAGTAAATTTCTTTTTTAATCTTATTGAAATGTTAATGCAAGGTTGAGGTTTGAATTAAAATTAGACAGAGATCAGGCTTTCTGAAACTAATGCAATGTTTTTTGAAAATGAGAACTATTGCGTGTGGAGCAGGTTTGCGTAAAAACTATATCAGATTTTAAGTAAAACATTTGCCTATAACTTTTTTTTATCTGAGTTAGAATGAAATTTTTTTATTTGCATTACGTATTGTAATATTTGTAATTCTTTTAAGATGATATTTTGTTTCACTGAAATTTTTGTTCTAATGAAAGATTGTTTTCTACCAGTTCAAAAGTGCAATGCTTTTTTTGATACCTTAAATAGGCTAAACAAAGTAAAATAATTTATCAGAAAATAGTTTTCTTTGAGAATTAAAAGGAATTTGGGAAAGTTTCTCCCTCTGATGATTTTTGTATATACTCCAATAACTGTATTTAAAATTTTAAGTTAGATTGTAGTTGAGGAAGGTATTAAAAGTGGTGTATATTATGCTTTTTTGTTGTTTCTGAATATTGATTGAAAAATGTTGTATTTGTGCATTTTTTTTTACATGATTTTTATATTTTCTGGTAGCTTTAAGTTTTTATAAATTAGGATAGAAATTGTTTTCTTTTCTTAAACAAACCTATGCTCTTAAAATGTGTTCTTCTGTTTTTTTAAATTTGTATTTTTAAATTATATGTTTGATGAATTATATACAAATTGTTAATTTTTTGCATATTGATATCTTTTGGTTTGTGCTATTAATATCTTTTGGTTGAATATTTGTAAAATAGTATTTATTCGTAATGCATTTTAACACAATTATTTTTTCAAAAGTCTGATTTGTCAAGACATTTATATTTAATTTTTTAAAATTAATTTTAATGTTATAAATTTTTTGCTTATTCAGATTAATAATTCAAGGGCAAAACTGGTATTTTTTTTGTGGATTTTTTCTCCTTTAACCTTGAAGTTAGATCAAACTAGTATTTTTGTAAAATTGTTTTTAAGTAATTTTATATGTAAACTGTGCTTTATGCCCTTTCATTCTACATTCCTGTCTAAATCCTCTTTAAGGAATTGAAGGATAGCTGTATTTTTCATATTTTCTTTACAATGCTTATGTTATCTAGAAGCAGCATGTTTCAGTTCTTTCTGGTGAAATACTTATTGGTGATGAAGAACATTTTGTTGCTGAGAAATTTTTTAAAGAAAAGTTAATTGCCAGGAATATGATATTTTTCGATATATTTGCAGTAGATTTCATATCTTTTACAAATTTTCTAAAAAAAGAAGAAAAAAAAAAAAAGGAAAGAGGAAAAATCACTGTATTATGTCTAAGAAATTGTATCTCTTATGTTATGAAGCTCATCGTATATTTGAATGTTAACTTTTAGCAAATTTTATTTTGCTTTTGAGTACACAGTTTTAATTTTACTGCAGTTAGTGTGAAATTTAAGAATATGTATATGCATTTTAACATGTTTTTTTCCCCCCCCCCCATCTGTATCTGTTATGCACATTATGAAGACAACAAATTCATTTTCAATTTTACAAAGACTTGATAATTGAATGACATTCCTATGATACCATTTTCTTCTAAAAAAGTTATATATTTTTTAGAATAAAAAAAGGACAAGGAAGCAACTTTATTTTGGTATATATTTTTTTTTTGCATAATTTTTTCGAAAATTTGAAACTTCTTGACATGTTCGTGGAAGCGATATAAGGTGTGGATATAACATAAATTTTAATTGTAGTTCTAAATGACATGGATATTATACATTTAAATTTGTGAGTCACATTATCATGCTTTCAATTTTATACAGCATTTACGTTTTGCACTTTAATGCCCTGACTGACTGGTTTGTTGAATATTTTCATTTTGTTTTGTCTTTCCTGTGTGTTAAAAATTTTCTTAGCTGGCACATTTTATGAATTATAAGTGTAACATTTGATACCAGCATAGATTATAACTATTAAAATGTGATATTCTGAGTATTCGAACAAAATGTAACTTATCAAAAGAAGGATATCACGATTATATAGTTTAATATTAAATCATCTGTCTGTTTTTGTAACTCATTAAAATTCTCACTTTCCACGAACATGTTAAATAGTTTGTAGCTTGTTGTTGTTATCTGTTTATTTTTTTTAAAAAAATTTCAGTGGTTGTTTATGTTAAAAGTTTAATATGAAAAAATAGTTTATGCTTAGAATATTTTATAAACTTTTTGTGTTTGTGATTTATTAATATTTGAATTAATTAATGACCTCAACTAGGCACTAGATATCAGTATTTGTTTTTTTATGTCTTCCAAACTTATATGTAAAGGTTCCTGTTTTAATTTATGGAAAATTTAAATGTAAAATCTTTGTCATTTTTATTTGTTAATAAACTAAAAATAAAACTTTTTCACAAATATCTTCTTTTATTTTACTTTTTTTTGAAAAAAAAAAAGAGTAATTATTGTTTAGGAAACTCTTTCATTAATTTTGTCTTAGGTATCATTTGGAATATTTTAAAGCAAAAAAAAAAATATATATATCAACTTGATCGAAGCACAATAGTTTTATTCCAAATTTCATTAATCATCTTCTCTTTTTACATCTTTATACAAGAGTATTTAATTGCCAAAAATGTATTTATAGTTTATGCTGGCAATAGAATGAACCCTGGTTTAAGGTTTTAAGAGAAAGAGTAAGAACATTAATCTCTTAGTGGCTCAAGTGCTGAAATATAATTTACCTAATTTAGTACCTGAAACGGGGAAACTTGGATTTTTACCTTGAGAAATAGTTTGAAGAGATTTTATGCATTTTTGAAATTTAAGAGTTTTCAATGTTAAAGAAAAAAAATTACTATTCCGTAACTTTTTTTACTGATAATTAGTGCACTATTCATGCTGTTACTTTGATTTTGTTATTGTTAAGTAATTCGTGTAAGTATATAAACCAAAGAAAAGTGGTATCAAATACATTTTGTTGGTTTCTTTAAATTTATGAGACAATCTTAATTTAAAATCATTATTTTTATAGCAAACATGACATTTTTTCTAAATTTATTGTTATATTGATCATTATGAGCATTGCTAACACTTATCAAATTGTATGTATTTTCTATGCATTAATGAACAATCAACTTCTTAAATCTGATTTAATTTATTTCTCTTTTATGTATTTATTTTAAAAATGAATTAGTTTGTAATCAATTTACATCATTACATGAGAAATATTACATTGACAATTCACCAGGTGACTATAAAGTAATAGATAACTAAAATATGAAATGAAATCTTATATTCATTTGGTGAAATATCATTTTTGGCATGCAATAAAGACCAAATTCAATGTAAATTTGAATTACACAATTTATGAATAGTGTTTGAAGGGTAATTTGAATAGTCTTAAAAGTAAAGGCTGTGAGTTCTGGTAGAGAGATGCAAATGGTGAATATTGAAGGAGTGAAACGATACTTTAGAAAAAACGCTAACGTTTTAATTGCACCTGAGAATCTAGCACACTTTATATTTTACAAAACAAGAAATTTTCTAGCTAAGCTGTGCCAGAAATTGAAATACTGATATAGAGTTGTATAAAATTTCTTTTGGAACATTAAAGATTGGGGGATGAAGAATTCATTTTGATCGTAAAATTATATCTGGTCTTGTACATAATTTTCTTATGTAGATAAATATGTCTTTTTTTTCAAATATGAATTTGTTCTCTGTGCATTAAGGAAGTTTAATGTAAACCACCTATGATTAATGTTACCAGACCTGTTAATTTCGGTGTTTTTAATAATGTGTTATCTTCTCTTTCCATATTGTCTATTTTGCTTGATTCTATTGTAATGAGTTGAGAAATGCCTTGTCCAATACAAATGTCCAGTATATGCCTCTGTTTATTGATGAACATAATTTGGTTTTTTGGATTGGAGAAATAAAACCATATTTCTTTAAGAATGATATTTTATGGTGTATATTATAGGAGCTCTGTGGTTTTTCTGGGATTATTTTTTCTTATTTCCATTTGCATCGTCTTCTAAATTTGAGCTAACAAGCATTTGGCACAGCATGGTGAAATATGGTCAATACGCAAACAAACAACAACAAAAAAAACCACCTATGAATTTTTGAACCATTTACTTCTATTGCTTAACCCTTTCGCTGTCATGTGGGCGTGACAAAGCATCTTCTCTTTCAACCTGACTGTCTCATATACATGTCAATATTGAAACGTTTTAAAAACTAATATTTTGGGCACAAGATGGCATTATATATTCATAGGATTTTGAGATACATAGATTTGACCTTCTACTCAAAATGAAACTAAAAGGACTCGCATGGGATTTTTGACTGTACAAACATGTAAAAAACTTGATCTTGTCTCACAGGCTTCCTGGTAGCTCTTTAAATGAACACGTGGTATTCGTTGATAGTTGGTGGGGATTTGTTAGAGCTTTGGATGTTTAGGTTTACAGTTCAGTTTCTAATCGAAAAATAGACCTTGTATATATGTGATTTTTTTTCTTTTTATCCATAACGTATGGCATACATTATCTGTTAGATGTGTGAGGCGATTAGTGTGTCTTTAGTAAAAAAATACTTACTTGTATACCGGCGATAATGTATAACTCTGAACATAAGCTTTTTATGAATCTATTCTAAATAATAAGAATTTAATTAAATTTAAAAAAAAAAACCTTTAGTATATACGTGTGAAAATATGTAAATAGTACTTGTGTCTTCATATTGTTAAAGTTATATGTAATTATCTAGTTAATACATATCAAGTTGATACTTGTAATAATGATAATCAGAATGTTGAATATTGTTGTATTAGATTCATGAATAAATCTTTTTATGAAATAAACTTTAAAACAATGTTTTTAATAAGCATAAAGAAAGCTTTAAGATTTAAAAAAAAGTATGAGATATATGTTATAAAAATATAATAATTGTAAAGATTTACCGAATCATAATGCTTATAATTGTAAGGATTTTATTAATGAAGAATACCAACATGCGATAACAGACAATCTTAAGTATTGTTTAAGTAAGAATTTGAGATAAATTATGAATAAAGGTTTTAGAATAATTACTTTTAACAACAATAATTTTATTAAAGGAAAAATTAATGAAATCATTGATAATTTCTTAACAAAATTAGCAATTGAGTATAATTTACCTAGTGAGGTTTATAAAGAATGTAAATTTTATATTAATGAAGAATTAAAAAGCTTGAACTTGAAAGTAAATGATAGCACTAAGATTAGAAATTTAAAAATTTCTACTGAAAAATTATTAGATGAAATTTGTTGTATTGATAGGGTACCACGGAATTATGCGATTTTCGTAAGAAACTTTATGTTGATTTGATGTAGAAGCACTTAATTATTAATAATGCCTTTATTAATGTTAATAATAGTGGTAGAGAAATAACTAATAGAATTAAAGCTTTGAATTAAAAAATAGGTTATGCTTTCAATGTTATAAAATTTCCTCACTTATATCTAACTTCGAAATGTCACAAAGTTCGTTTTAAATTGAGATCCGAGACTAATGGTTAAGATATATTACTACAGCTGGAAAATTTTTGAAAAATACTATTGATAGTTTTGATAAGTTTGCTATTATTAAAAATAGTTATGAAATTATTAACTATATAAAAGATGAACAAATTTACTCTAATTATAGTTATGACTTAGAAGATTGAATTTCGTAGATTTAGATGATTTAATTAAGGCTATTTTGTGTGTGAACTAATTATAAATAATTAAAAATTTATAGTATATTATCCTAAGAGAAATTTAAATTTGTTATTAATATTGTACTAAAAGAAAAATCTTAATATGGTAAAAACTATTGACAAATAAAAGGTTTTCTTCAAGGGGGTCCAAATAGTAATAGTTTAGCTAATATTTATCTACATTTCTTTAAATATAAATGTAGAGGTAACAATAATCTCACACATTATTTAGATATATTGATGATCTTGTTGTTTTGCAAGTTAATTCCAATAAAGATGTTATACTTGACTTATCATTTTATCCTTCATATTTAAATCAATTAAAACAAATGTAAGTTCGCAGGAAACAGATTTTTTAGATATTAATTTAAAAATTGTTAATAATGGGATTATTAGTAATATTTATAACAAGAGTGATAACTACTGTTTTCATATTAATAAAGTGTCTTCTGTTGATTGTAATTCAAGTTTAAATATTTTTAGGAACATATTAAATTTTTACTGGGAAATATATAATTAGTTATTTTACCTTTGAATTTTCAAAATAATTTAAATACTTTCTATATTACCTGTGCACACACACACATGCAAAGGCTGATTATCCTATTAATTTTTAAAGAGAAATGTGAAATAAAAAAAATTATAAATGTGACAAAAAATTATATATATATACTCTTTTTTTTTATTATATACTCTTTTTTTTATTATATATATATTTTTTAATTCTTGACTCTATTTCTCATTCTTCATCTTCCTCCCCCTTCATGTTTTTATTTTTCATTAAATGTTTTTTTAATCTAGATGGTGACTCGAATGTAATTTTGTTTTATATCTATTTTTCATTTTTAAAGATGTTTTTATTATTTTTGGATTTTTAAGTTTGTAAAATATTGCTTTTTTTTTAAATTTTTGTTGAGTAATTTTAAGCTAGTAGGAAAGCAAATTTTTCTTTTGTTCAAATCAGGCAATTTACTGGTATGGTTTCACTTAAATTAATCAATAAGTTTTAACTTTGGCGATGAACTCTTTTGTGGAGTAGAAGTGGTAAAAAAAAAAAAAAAAAAAAAAAAAAAAAAACATAGGTATGAAATTTGTTTATTTTTTTATGTGTTTTTTTTAAAAGTTTTTTTTATAGTAATGCTTGTTTTATTTATTTATTTGCTATTTGTTAAGAGGTCGCTTTAGCCTAGTTGTCATGGTTTCGGATTTGTGTCGACGGTTTTCGTTCAGTCGCGGGTTCGATCCTTGGCCGCTCAAGACCCTCCGTGTAGCCGGGGCTCATGCAGGTTAAATATGTCGAAGCCCAAAGTCCTCCCGTTGGCGTGGTGTGGAAGTTAGGAGAGAGGATGCCAGCTCAGGTGTCGTCTTCGTCACTTGACAGAGGTTCAAAATTACGAGGTCCGTTGTCAATAATCCTCGTGTTGCTTCTAGTGCGACGTTAATAAAAACTAAACTTGCAATTTGTTAAAGTGTTTTATATGATTCGATAATTAATTTCTTTCTGCATTTCCTTTTGTAGTCTTAATAAAGTTTCAACATTATTTCTGATGACAGTGTCATTGATAATTTTTTATATTACATTTTGTTTTAGAATTACTTTTTTTAAATTAATTTTTGGTTTAGTTAATATTTCTCTTTTTTTTCAGACTTTTAATTGGTTTAATTATATTTTAGATGCTTATTTCTGTGTAATTTGACTGTTGTTTGATATGTTTACCTTTTTTCTATAGCTGATTTTTTGAGCTTGCGGATTTTTGTTTATTACCATATTTTTTTATTATGTAATTTTCGCTGATGTGCGAAGGTTTGATCAGTAATACCTGTTGAAAAAAAAAATATTCAGTTTCAAAGTATGGAACAGTTTTAATTACATTATTTCCATTCTAAATTTTTGCTTTTCTTTCTCTTTGTTTTCTGTTATAAATTTCCCGGTTTGTTAATAGTTTTTTTTTTTTTTTGGTTAAGTTTTATATTTTCAGATTTTTTTTTATCTGATTTACATGAATGTTTGTTTTTTAATGATTTTTGAATTTTTTTTTAAATCTGTTAATAATAATGCTTTCGTGTGGATATTTTTAGATGGTTATTTGTTATATGTTGTAATTTGTGATTCGTACTATTTGTGATACACACACACGCTCGCGCGCGCAGTGATCTCTCCATAATCTGGCAGATATTAGTCCTGAGCACTTTCAGATAATTGAATAACTGGAAAATTACTAAAAATAACGCACATAAATAGTTATATATAAATCTATGCATTATAATATAAAACTTTTATAAAGTATTCAGAAAGAAAATGTCAAATATACGAAATATTTCAAACTGCAAAAAATATACTGCTTTGTTTTGATAGCCTATATTATTCTTATTGAAGTAGGGAGTATAAAAAGATTTTCTTTCACTTGGCAGTCAGTGTAAAAGCGTCTGATCACTGTCAGGGCTGGAAAGGCTACGTGCCGGATTACAAAAGTAGTACTGCAATAATTAAATACAATATTAATATAAAATTTTAAGTACGTGAATGAAAAATATATAAAGCATATGCCGCATTTGTACTCTACCGAACATTATTATATAAGGCATTCATCTAGTCGTAATTTCGTGGATTTAGGTTTTGTGAAAAACTCTCGAATGTGAAGAGACACTAACGAAAGAGACTGTCAGCCTCCACAGTACGCACACGTTTGCGCCTATCGTCGCGAAATGGTTAATCTGAAGAAAATAATATTTCATGCCGAACACCCAAATAGTTACGATTTGTTGCGAATAAATTATTTTGCAGGTATTAACTGTTTCTGTAGCGATCGTCACTGTTGTTCCGGAGATGTCATGACTATCGGTACCATTTATAAACGTAAACCTCGTATACCCATCAACGTAAAGTTATTTGAAATAGATTAGCTATAATGCTAACCTATTTCAAATGCATAAAAAGCACATCGAGATAGCAACAACGTTATCTTCATAAGATACTGTAGACTTTTGCATTTACTCATATTCATTTCATATGCTGTGGTATATATTGCAGTGATTACTCGTTTTGGAATTCCAGTGTGATATTAATTTCAAGACAGTGTCAAAAGTGCAGATTAAATAGGGTAACACAACAGAGAGTTTCTAAATAGAGAACGCTTAAGAAACATTTTGAACATTCAGTTTCAATTATTTCGCTTTTATTTTTTGTTTTAAATACCTGTCTGGTTGAGAATCATTTCAAAAGACTTCAAGTCGGAATTATGCTCATCAGTTTTTTCAAAATGAAGGTGAAATTTGGTTTTAGGCGAATAATCGTATAGATTGCAGAATCGCGCTACAACGTTAGAGTATCCATTGATTGAAAGTCATGTTATGTAAATTAATATAACACTCGATTGAAACTGGTGATCATACTATTATATAATAATTTATAGTTATTGATATTGTATTTATAACTGGACAAAGAGGTGTCATCAAAACAGATAATTAAATTATATATATAAATTAAAATAATAATTAAATATAAAATTGTTTTCCTCCAAATATTATTTTTGAACTATCTGGTTTTTTTCTTTCTCTGCATTTATTGAATGTTAGACCCAAGAAGCTTCTGCACATTTCCTTTGAATTCAAGTATGTATATATAGAATCAGTGGCAGATGGAGTCCAGATTTTAACCTCTTTAATCGTTGATGGGAAAACATAAAAATATTAATTATATTAGAATATTTTTAAAAATTGTTGAGCAGACGATTCAGTCCTCCCCATGTATCACACTTACACACACATTCGGATAAAACAGTATTGTTTTCAAACTGTTCCTGGTTGATTGTATTCCTTAATATTGAGATATTGTTTGTATTTAGACTATTTAACAAAACACGCTTCATTTTTATTTATCATGTAATCATTAGAGTGGTATAATATTTTTTTCAAAATTGTTTATTGGGTATGAGGGGCATACATATAAAAAGTTTACTTTTTTATGTGTTGTCAAATGATTGCAGTGTTTCTGGTTATGCATATTAAGATAAACAGCTACATTTTTTTAAGAATATATTCTTGTTTAATAATAAAATAATACATAGGTGATCAAATCAAACTCGATAAAAAAGTGTATTTTTTTACAATAAATATAAAAATATATAAAGTGTGTTTTTTTTACAATAAATATAAAAATATATAAAGTGTGTTTTTTTTTACAATAAATATGAAAATATTTAAGGAATTGGAAATATTTTACATTGATCAGAAACAAGTACCGAGAATAAGGCTCTTCTGACAGTTTTGAAATTGAAAGACGTTTCAGAAGCAAAATTTCACTGTGAAAATTTTTTTTCCCTAAGAAATTATTTTTATGCATATTTTTTTTCTTTATGACTTGCTAAGAATGAATTAATAGATTTATTTCACAATTATTGTTAATTTCCTCAAATAAATTTCTGATTAATTACATCTAAGCAAGCTTAAATCTAATTCAAATTTGTAGAAAGTTTTAAAATTGTATCAAATAAATGGGGGAGTGCGGGGTAGATCGTTTTAGATTTATATCTCTGAAAGAATGTGGGAAAAAAAAAATCAACGATATAGTATCGACAGGTTTAAAGTAACTTAATTGTTCTTTTTAGATTAACATCGCATTAGAACAATTTCATAGGCTATTGGCAATGGATCTCGTAATTTTGTACCACAGTTAAATGACTAGCTCTTGAGGGCTTTCAGACCCAGTTGGATTCAACTGGATGTTGCCTCCATTGTTAATTAACTCCATTGTTAATTTCTATTGAAATCAGAATTAGACACTAATATCTCGCGTTGGTCAAGAAGCTTGCGACTTAACCATCAGGATACAATGACCAAAATAACTTAAAATTATCTGATGAATACACGCGAATAGAGCAATAATAATAATGCTCGAATTAATATTTTTATGGATGTATACAAATATTACATTTTCTTGTTGTGGAACTTTTAACATTCATTATCTTTTGAATTAAAATATAGATTGGAAAAAGTAGCGTACAGAATGAAAAGAAAGCATAGATTATTGTGTTATTTAAAAGGTATTCGAAAGACTGATCGTGTTTGATTCCAAGAAGAATTTTGGAAAAATATTTGAACTTTTGTCAAATAATTACTAATGGATGCAGAACTGTTACTGAAAAAGTGATTTTCGTATTCTGATTAGGCTGTTTAACACTTGGCATTTGTAAATACATGTTAAAACAAGAGTTTTACGTTAAAAAATTTTGAACAATCAAAAAATGCCTTTTTTATCATGGTCCTTAAGCCTTTTATGTAATCTATTGAGATTAACTATCATTTCTGATAACTTTATTTCAACGTCCTCTTACCATAAAATGAATGTGTACTTTTTATTAATCCGTTAAGTGTCCGAAATCTTCGGGACATCGAAATATATGTGTAAAAATGAAGTGAATGATCTTAAAAAGATTAGTGTGTACTTACAATTAACAAAAAAAAAAAAAAAAAAAAAAGGATTATTTAGTTTTTGCTCAGCACTGTTTAGTATTGAGTCTCTATTTTTATTTTGTAATTTTTTTTTTCTTGCAGAAATGGGACATCTTCGTAGAAATACTGAATTTTCTACAAAGAAATTTTATGTAAGCATAACCGTTAGAATAGCACACTTTGAAACATAATTTGCTCACCATGATGGAATTAAATACTTTCTTGCTTGGTCACATAATATTAATATTTTATAGAGTAATATTCTTTAATTTCATGACTTCTGTTCTGATTTAATTGATCTTTGAATAGATTAAATAGGGATCAAAGTAAAAAATTTGAAGTCAAAATTACGAACTTAATAACTAGCATGCTTATGTTATTAAGCTTTACACATGCTTAACGATAACTAACTAGTCCGAGCTTAGAAGTTGCATTTATAAGCATTTAGGAACTAGAATTTTACAAATGACAGTCTCGTGAAAAATGATAAAAGCTGTAGCACTTTAAATTAAAATACACCTCAAAATCATTGCTCGGCACGGTACGTAAGAGTGGATTCCAGATTAGGTATTGTTACTCTTTTCTTGTGATTATGGTTTGGAATTGCAAGACCTGTAACCAATAACATTTAGCCAGCCCTAGTACGATGTAAACAAAACAATTAAGCCCTAGTACGATGCAATGTAATCTGTACAATCAGTTCAATTTATTAAATTCGAATTCAGTAATCTGTACAATATGTGCATCGATAATACAATTTCTCACTCATTTGAGCATTGTTTTAATTTAAATCGAATCATAACGTATTTTTGTGGCCGTGGTAGCCTAGTGGTTAAGGTATCGGACTCGTGGCCGGCGGTTTTCGTTCAGTCCCGGGTTCGATCCTTGGCCGCTAAAGACCCGTCGTGTAGCCGGGGTTGATGCACGTTGAATCTATCGGGGACCAAAGTCCTTCCGTTGGAGTGGTGGGGAAGTTAGGAGAGGGGGGTGCCAGCTCAGGTGTCGTCCTCGTCACTTGACCAAGGTTCAAAATTACGAGGTCCGTCGCCAAAAGCCCTCGTGTTGCTTCTAGTGCGACTTTAATATAACCAAACCTATAGCATTTTTGAAGAAAATCTAGCTATTATTCCTATTTGCATTTTAAATTAATAAAATGAACAATTCTAGAATTTTCACTTATTTTATGACGATGTTTTAGAGAGTTCACTGGGACCTGGCTTTTCAAAACCGCCATTTAACGATTCCTTTTTGAAGAACACTTTTTCCTGCATAATTTTAAAGAAGATAATACCATAATTTCTCCCCTTGTTATTCATTACTTACAGAAAGTTCTATGTATCTGGTTTTTCATTATCCTAATATTAATTATATATGTCGTGTATACGAAATGAATAAATATATATGAAATCTGAAATAAAGTTACTAGTCTCAAAAGTTAAACAAAAACTTAAAAATTAGTTTTGTTGTCAATCTCATAAATTAATTTTGATTTTTCCTTAGCTTACTGTCAATGAATGACTGGAATTAAATTTTAAATATTTATGGAAACGTCTTTAGTGTATCTATTTTTCTTTCAGGTGCTCTAATTTTTATTTCTTATTTCAGCGGAAATTGAGCTCTTTTCATAGCAGCGAGTAATTCTATATTTAATTTGCAAATAATATAATATATGTCTAATCATGGAGAATAAACATTATTTTAATAAAATTATTCTATAATTAAATGGGCACATTTCTATATTTTAAGCATTTTGTACTGCCAGAACGCATCGTAGAAAAGAATGTTATAAAATTATTTGCTAATTTTTTGTTGTTAACAGTTTGAAAGTTGAGGCCAAAAAATATAAAGAAGAATGAAAAAAAAAGGCATGAAGAACAAATAGAAATCAAGATCAAAAATCTGTAATCCAAAATGACTATGTACATTTAAAATTCTTATCATTGAAAAGCTAATAGCTGTATCACTAAGTTAAATTTTCGATCACTTCCAAAAGTTGAAAGCCAAGTTGTGGCTTCATTAACAAAGCCCTTAATGCAAGAATTTTTCATCATATATTATTCTGCAGCGGCATGGAAACTGCACACTTGAGGATTCAGTGAGGATGTTACATAAGATTGGGAATTCTTATTTTTAACTCTATGATAATCCCTTCAATGGTAAAAAGGTCAAGCACGAAAAACAAGATTTGCGTGTTCAGTGGAAGATAGTATAGTGTATTCGTTACTTTGAAACAAAGAGGTTTTTCTACCTTCAAACTAACTTTTTAAATATCATAAAAATGGCTTTGTATAAGAGTACACCTTGATATTTCTGTTCTTTTATTAGAAGAACCAACAGGGATAAGTCCTGAAAAAAGCTTGAAAGAGTGTTGTCAGTTGTAGTAAAAAAAAAAAAAAAAATACTCAATCGCTGTGGCTTACATGAATATACACTATTTGTCATAAAAATTTGCGCACCAAGAAACAGTAGTCAGAATAAAACGAGACCTGTGTAGTGACCGGGAATGACAGAATATCAGGATTATATCAGAGGACCTCAGGGACTTGCCTTCTTTAGGTAAGTAATTACGGGCATCATAATCTTTTTCTTTCCTATGGGGTTTACTGTCTTTGGTAAACACGGGTGACGTTACCCCGGGTTATCCTAGCGATCCTTCTCAATTTTCGACCCTCCTTGTCAATCAGTTTTTGTCTTTTCTTCTCGTCTAGACCACAGTTAAATCTTGTTTGGCGCAGCATGGCCATATCTGGCTTTTGTGTCAATAAACTTTACTTTCTCAATTTTGACCCTTCTTGTCGACCAATCTTTTTTCATCATTTTAACGTCTACATCACAGATTTACCTTGTTTGGCGCAGCATGGCCACATCTGGCTCTGGCGCCAATGAACTTCACTATCACTCACTCACTCACAGAATAAAACGAAATTTTACATATGTAAGTATAACGTTGATGCAAGTAAGTAATTACAAAATCAAAGAAAAATGATCATTTACTATAGGAAAAGTTACAAATGAATGGAGGTTTTAGTACCCTGTTGTGCCACTTCTAACATGAATGCATAGTGTAATACGGTCGGGCATTGAGGTATACAAGTTCCGTATGATGTCCTGAGACATCTCGTTCCACAGTTACTATAAATGGGCCTTTAATTTGACCAAACTGATAGGTTGTCCAACTTGCCGTCTTAAATGATCCCAGATATGCTTGATCGGTGACAAATCTGGGGATCGAGCAGGCCAGGGTAGGGTGGAAATGTAGTGGAGGCAGTCCTGTGAAGCCCTTGCTGTTTGTGGGTGAGCATTGTCCTGTTCAAAATTGGCTTCTAGGAGCCCTGCCATAAGTGGCAACACATGTGACTGAAGAATGTCACGAACGTACCTTTGGGATGTCATGGTGCCGTGGATAAATATTAGGGGTGACCGTGTGTCGTATGCGATGGCATGCCGAACCATCACACCAGTTGTGGGAGTGGTGTGCTGCTGTACAGCGAAGGCAGGATTCAGACGTTTTCCACGCAGCCTTCACACACACACGATTGCCATCACTACCCAAATTGAATCAGGATTCATCGCTAAAGACGACCTGATACCATTCGATTGCAGTCCAATCCCTTCGAACGCGACACAACTTCAAATGGAGACGATGATGAGTGGGTGTCAATGGCAGTACATGTAATGGGCACCGCGATAGCACTTGTCTTTCAGGTACAGGCGTCTTACTACGATAAGTACTGACACAAAGGCCCGAAGTGAAGGTGCTGCCTGTGCATGAATGGTGGACAATGAGACAGTTGGCGCTATTCGTGCTTGTCGTATAATGTGACGGTCATCTCCACTGTTGGTCTGTCAAGGGCGTCCTGAGCTTGTTCACCGTGTAACAGACCTCTCTCTTATTCTCTGGCCCCAACACCTCACAATAAAGTCAGAACGACCTGATGGAGAACTACTCGCCGAGTTGACTGCCCAGTTTCCATCATCCCTATGATTCTTTCTCTCTCGAACTCTGACAGCTGCTCATATTGTCTCCGAGGAAGACGTAAGAGTATCTCTATTTAAAAAGCGTCCCTCAGCAGCAGATTAAATACATGTAAACAAGCTCTGCCTACCTGTTTCATAATCCAAGAAGAACGAAGTTCAACGCCCTCTGGTGGCATTACGCAATGCGCAATAACACTGTATTTCTAATCATTTACATTTTGGCGTAGGACGCTTCTTCAACACATCAGGGGATGCTTTTCTACTCCTTGGAGGGGAGAGAGTTGTGGGTGACCTTGTAGTCCCGGTGGCTGTTTCGAATCTTGGTCCATTGGGTTCGAAAAAAGTTGACTTGTCGCTCTTTTCTGCGCTCGTACCAATCAGGCTGAATAAGACATCTCTTTCTAGCAAGTTAGTAAGGCGTTTTAATTTCTGACGTTGTTGTTGAAGAGAGTAGTTGCAACATATCTTTCTGACATGTAACTTCATGCCAGGTTTGGTAAAAATCCCACTCTCACTTAGTGCGCAAATTTTTATGGCAATGAATGTGTTTTCTTGCAAATATTTTGTTTTGAAAAGAATGATTGTTTACGTTTTCTACCCTTTTTCTTTTTGTTTCAAACTTTTTTAAATAGTGAGACTCTAAGATCTCTGGATCAAAATTTGTTTCCATTTTTTGTGTTGTTAATGTTCCGAGGATTTCAGTCATCTGGGTGCATTTTTAAATCAGTATTTATTTGAAGTATTGGATCTTGTATATCCGACTTAAGTCAAGTCTCTAATAGCCCATTCTGAGGTTTACAATTATTTTGCATGATTTTATCATGGGAATCCCAACACAGTGATTAAAAATGGTTTTATATCCTGTAGGGAACCAGATGAGAACGTGGTTATATCTTAAAATCTAATTAATAGAATTAATCTCTAATATTCATCTCTGTAGAAGCTGAAAGCTTAAATATAGTTTTTTTTTTAAACTACAGGACGTGTAATACGTCTTATTACATTGTAATATTGTGAACATTAACCGTGTCTGTCTTATTATTTCCCTAAGAAAGGGCGTATTGCATTGATGAAGAATAAACTTTGCATTTTTAATGACACATTCTAATCTAACGGCATCTAAGATGAATTATGAGAGTAAACTCTGAGGAAAACTGAAATTAAAATTGAATATTTTTTGACATATGAAAATTGCAAGCTTTTGATTAAATTACTTAAGAATATATAAAAATGAATTACATTTTGAAGTCCTAATGAATGTCCACTGCTCTCAAAAGAAATTAAGCGTCACACGCAAATCATATACATTGCTGGCCATTAAAATTGCAACACAAGGAAGGAATGATCTGCAGCGCATTTAGACGACTCAGGAGGGAGAAACGACAAATGAAGCACTGCATAAAAGAAAAGTTGTGTAGTAGATTTCTTGTTCGGAAAATGCTTTGTAAGGTCGGAGTTTGCTCAGAATATCGTGTTATGCTTTAAATAAGAAGAAATGCTTGCCAGCAAGTGTCGGAAATCGATAGGGGCAGGATCGTTGCCTTTCGAGAGTGCGGATTATCGTTCCGTGATATTGCCCATCGCACTGGTCGAAATCCTACCACTGTCATGCGAATATGAAATCAATAGATTGATGATGGTCATATTAAACGGCATGTAGGATCTCCGCGCCCTCCCATGACTAACGCCCGAGAAAACAAACATAGTGTGAGGTTGGCCCTGCAAAACCATGCAATCACATCACGGACCATTATTAAGGAAATGGACATGTTTGCAGCACGCCAAGAATCCGCTCGTTCGGTGCGACGACTTTTGCGACAGTGTGGACTGTCAGCACCGCGACCATTGCTTTGGCTTCCTTGACAATGCAGAATAGAGAGACGGCGACTCTGGTGCGCCGAACGACAAAGTTGGATACAGGTGTGGCACAATGTCGACTTTTGAGACGAGTCTCGGTTCTGCGTGCAGTATTCTGATGGCCGTATACGTGTCTGGAGGCTCCGAGGAGACCTCTTATCACCTTCTTGCACTCGATATCGGCATAGGAGCCCTGCACCTAATGTGATGATTTGGGCAGCCATTGGGTATGAGGCATGCACATCTCTAGATCGAATCGACGGTAATTTGAACGCAGATTGGTACATTTCTGACATCTTACATTCAGTAACTGTGCCCTACCTTCGAGGCCTGCCAAATGCCATCTTCCAGCAAGGTAATGCATGAGCACATGTTACACGTCATGTTCTGATTTTCCTCGATACACAGGGTATTCGATTGTTGCCCTGGCCTGCATATTCTCCAGATCTATCACCCATTGGAAACATCTGGTCTTGGGTTGCTGAGAGACTGGCCCTTCACCCCTCCCCAGTTGAAACGTTTGATGAAGTGTGGCACAGACTTGAAGCAGCATGGAATGAGTTGCCCTTTTCTGTCATCCAAGCCCAGTTCGACTCCATGCTTAACCAACCGGGTCAAGGCCGTTTTAGCTGCCGGGGGTGGCAGCTGTTTCTACTAATTTCGCACGCACACCTGTAAAACTCCCAAACTGCTTACAAATTTAATCATTTTGTCTTCATGACGTACTATTTACGTACAATAAATATCTTTTTTTTTTGTTTATTGTATTTCCTTTCCTTCGTTGTGTTAGAATTTTAATAGCCAGAAGGGTATAAAAACTGATATGTTTTTAGATGTTTCTTTTAAGTAAAATAAACATCAAACGTTTGTAATGCAATTATTATCCACAACACACGATTGGAATCAACAATCTTAGATTGAAAGATGGAAGAAAACTAATAAAAATATTTGACAGCTAAATTTTCTATGAGTAAACCTAAGAAAATAATAATCAATAGCTGAGAACAGCGTTGTGAAATAAAGAATCTTTGACAAACTAACCCTTGATTAATTATTGACGTCGGCTTTGGGAGCAACACAAGGGATATTGGTAATGAAACTCGTAATTTTGAGCCACATTCAAGGAACGAGGAAGACACGTGAATTGGAACTCCACTCTGACTTCCCCACCACGCTAAATTGAAGATTTTGAGTTTTGATAAATTTAACGTGTATCATCGCGCTACACGATGGGACTTTAAAGAAAATAGGACTCGAACCCGCTCTTGACTGAAACTCTATTAGCTACAAGCTCAAGATCACGACCATTCGGCTATCGTCATCACAGAAGTTCTGGAACAAACTTGATTCTTTTAATTACCAACATGATTTATGTATATAAATCATTAACTTACTAAGGCAAAGTGAATTAAATTCACTTTGGCGTAGCTTTAAATGTTACATGATTAATGTAATTAAGTTTTGGGCGATTGATACAATAATCATAACGTTAAAGAATATCGATTTCATAGTAGTTATACAAATATATAATTTTAACAAATTTTCAAGTGATGAGTTTCTACTGATAGACGAGAAAATTTAGATGGTACATAATCTATAATGTTTATACGCAAAAGATAATTTTTGAATTAAGATAAATGAATTGGCATAAAAAGCATAGCTAAGAGTTTGCTTAAAGTCAATTTTTAGTAGTAGATCTGCCGTAGAAATTTTGGATTTAAATTTTCCTTTTTTGCATTCCTAAATACTACTCATATATATGTCATAAGCAGTAATATGATATCTAAACGACATTTACATTAGTATTTAAAATTCTTCAATAGAATGATCATATTTTTTAAAGTCATTATATCCCATATATCTAATATGGTTGTAGTTCTTTGTTATTTTGTATTGTATTTACTGGAAATAACATGCAAGTAGTTCATAACTCCATTTCAATACTGCTTACTTCCATTAATACATCATAATTTGCGTTTAGAGTTAATTGAATATAAATAATTTTTTGTGGAACATAAACTGAGTTACTAGTATATGAAGCCATTGAGAGTCGTCAAGGGTTAAAAAAAATATATTTAAGAAAAGACTAAAGTTACGAATTTTCATTTTAATTTTTCAAATTGAGAGTGAAAAAACGAAAGAAATTCATTTCACCGAAAAGTTTTAGAAAAACCTATCTAGAACAACGATGTGATGTAATTTTTAATATTCGATTATAAATCGATATGAAAGATAGTGCGTTGATTGATTTTCAGAAATAGATATTTTTTTACATAGATAAATTTTTTGATGTGATAGTAAGACCACCTATGTTGTAGTCTCCCTTTGAAGTGGATTAATTTTGGTAGAGCGTCACATTGAAGGGTACAGGTGAGAAGTCGGAACTCGAAAATTTATTAATGACATAAATTATCCTTTCGTTATTTGATGATACATTATCTCAACTCTGATTAGACAATCTTCACACGGTTCCAGCTCATAGATTGTTTCTGAAAATTCTGTGACGAAACGCTTTAGCAAGTGTCTTAAAGATTTTGATATTTCCCCAGTTTTAATTAACTTCGTGAAACTGATCGCAAGTAAATTTTATTTGCTCTAGTGAAATTTGACCTCAGTAATTGAAAAAAAAAAAAAAAAAAAAAATATGTTTTTTTCATCCTCACAGCGAAAGTAACTAGAGCCGACGTCCCCATAATTTCTGATGCAAGATATATTTCCCTCATTAATTTTTAAATGGTTCCCATTCTAAATTGCATCATCGTGAAGTGATAATAAATGGCAAGGTGGAGTCGTTAAGCATTCTCTCATTACAAGTAAATGGAGCCGGTAACATCAGAGATTTAAAAGGTTTATAGTGTTACAATTTTTAAAAGTGTACCCGTTAATTATAACATTGTTTTACTTTTACATTGAAAACTTTTTTCAAAGATAAATGAAGCGAGTAATATGTCAAATTTTTGAAAGCTCAGTATTTTGAAATGATATTTCAATACCTTGGTATTAGGTATTGGGACAAAAATAAATATGGGTTTTATTTTATTGGTTTAATTTAAACTTTTTTTTTTTTTTAAATAAATGTACAATAATTCAGTAATGCTTTAGAGTTAAAGTAATAGCTTTTTTTCGAAAAGTATTGCTATATATTTCTTTTCTAATAATTAAAAGCTGAATTCATCACAATTAAATTAAAGTAATGGAACTTTTATAGAAAGTTTTGATGTAGTATAAGTTGAAACTCTCTTAGGATTATTTTATTTTTTGAACAAACAAACATTTTACATTTAATTGAAGATTAACTTATATTGTATTTGTTTAATTTAATCTTTGAAGCATTATTTGAATTTTTTTTATAAGAAGTTGTTTCAGTGAAAGTTAAAATATGTTATTTTAGTAAAATCGTACACACACTAAAACAGGGATTTGTTTTTGTGTCAAGCGATGTATTTTTAGGCATGGCGAATTTAGGTGTTGAGTATAGATTAAAAAAGAATAGAAAATTGATTCATAAAGCAATTTTTTGACAAGATGAAGCGTTTCACAAAGTCGGAGATTTCACCAATTTTTCTCCTTTAAATGAAATCTAAAGGATTTTCAGTCTCAAGACACTCATTGTCGATATTTCTTTCATTTCTGCATATTTTTCGAGAAATCTCGAAAAAAAGGCAGTAAATGAAATGGGTAACTTTTCTTTGAATTGAGAATTATTTTATATATCTATGATGTTATTCCAGATTAGATCATTTTTAGTTAAGCTTGCATTCTTCTTCTAAAACTAAAATATACGCAATCTATGAAATTTCCATCGTGATATTTCTGATAGAAGTAATTCTTCTTACAAACCAATTCTAACTTGTAAATTTTTAAATCTGATGATGGGAAAAAAAAATCAAAGGGAACGTAGTTCATCTTATCTCCTAGAGCTACAGGTTTTACAGCAAAAAGTGAAAAATGTTATTTTTATTTTTTGTGATTGGACAAATTATCGGGGAGAACAAAAAATATTTACAAGAAATCGCCATGATGAATATAAATTACATCTTTGAATTTATAAAAAGAAAGCATAACATTAAACCGTTTGCAAAATGATAATGTCATTTCTATATGCAATCTAGAGTTTATTTAGCGAAGAGAATTTCTTTCAGTGACCTATGTTTAGTAAACTTCATAACTTTTGATAATCCCAAAAATTATATCTCGCATTTTGAGAAGTAAGTGTCCCTTTAAGCCAGTCTATGTCCAGTTAAGATAGTTTTTGACAAATAATTAAAATTGATTAAATTTATTACATGGGAATAATACAGAATATTGATATTCAGTTTTCTTAAAATAATTTTGTTCCATGGGAACTGAAGAGTAAATATTTAGTCAAATGCCCTCTTTGACGGTCAAAGGAATCTTTAACTTATTAAAGAAAAATATTTCAAATTTCAATCACAAGCAGAATGATTATCATATAAGACAGTTTCTTAGCTTTATGTATTATGGTTAGATAGTTTTTGATGTAAGTTAACATTCTTAGCAAATTTACAATATCACTAGTGAACATAACATTATTTATATCAAAATGACGTTGCATTTACTGGCTTAATCAATATGACGAGACAAATCATGAGTAGAGGACTGTCGAATGAGAATAGGCAAGAGTTCCAGCAGAATGATCAGTGAGATATCCTGATCTTAAAAAGAGAGGAGATTCTTTCAGAACAGTATTTTTCTCAGGAAATCTAGGGGTGGCAGACTAACGAAGAAATTTTTTTTTTTATTATCTCCAATGTGTGCTGTTGAATATTCATTAGAACAAATACAATGACAAACACGGTACTAATACTTACATATAATTACGAACGATGAAAGAATTAAATTGATATAATTTTATCCATTGTTTGTAAATTTATTTTACTTCAAAACTGTTTATTCCATTCCTAAATTTTATTCCTTTTTTGTTAATTTTATTACCTTCAGAACACATGCAACAATATTTCGGACTTTTTAATACAACAATCTGTAGTAACTTCAGATTCCTTATGAATAAACTTTTGTTTATATAACGTCAAGCACTTTTTTAGGAAGATATATCTTACCTTTCTAGTAATCAAATTAACTATTGATGATGAGTGATTTTACTTGGATTACAATTGATCTCTTTTTCTAATCCATAAGTAACTGTCTATTCATTTCTCATGTTTCTAAAAAAACTTTTCATTTCTCTTGGTTTGATATCCCAAGTTTGGTAATTATGGTCAAATATAATATTTTAACTTCTTTCACTGGATTAATTCAGGTGGATCTTCTTTCGTAGATACACCCATGTGGTGACCGGGTATGAAAAAATAGTCCCACTGTAGCTCATGTATGTCGTAAAAGGTGATTAAAATGGGTACCCAGTGTCAGGGGTTATAGCTCGGCACCCGGCCTCTGGGGATTATATCAGGGGACTGGTCCTCCAACCTGAAGCACCTCAGGGTCTTGTCTTCTTTAGGTAGGTACAGGCATTATGACCCTGAGGCACGCTGGGATCTTTTTCTTTCCTATGGGTTTATTGTCTTTGGTAAATGTGAGTGACGCTCCCCCAGGATACTCTAACGATCCTTCTCTATTTTCAACCAAACTTCTTGTCAACCTATTTCTATCTTTTTTCAATTTTTTTTTCGTATCTAGATCACAGATTCACTTTGTTTTGCGCAGCATATATAGCCGCATCTGGTTCTTGAACCATTTAACTTCACTATCACTTAGTCTTTCGTAAATAGTTTTACAATCACCGACAAAATTCTATTTATAAGGTCCCAAGACTTTTCGTTCTATATTAATGTGCAATAAGAGAAGGAGGACAAGGTTGCGTATATAAATCATGTACTGACGTCAGAAGCAGAGAAGGTATATATTAGTTCAAGATTTGGTTTGTCAGAAGATAACAGTGGTAATGTCTAAACTAGCATGTACGAAGGCGACAAAATTTTAAGTAATGTATTATATCGCATCTTGTAATTGGCTTAGGTAAGAGTTTTACCGGTTTTATCATAGATGATTACAAAAACTGAAAAAGATGGTCTAGGTAAATGTGTGTTTTTTTTTCTTTTCAGAAATAGGTGAAAGAAGTCGCGTAATGTTACATGAACGTGGAGCTAATAAGCAACTTAAAATTTTTTCTTTGATTGGAGTGGAAGGAAAATAGCTGAAGTAATAAACGGATCAAAAACGAACGTGAATGATTATCTTTAAGATCCTTGATATTATAGTTCCAAAAAACAAAACTGGAAGAAAGAAATCACCATCTGTTACAGAGGACAGAACGATTTTGTGTGAAGCTCGGCATGAAAATATGTCTGCTGGACTAATTTTGTGTGAATTTGATTGAAATGCCCTGCCAGAACAGTTGAACGTCAACTTTAAACAGATTTCAGTCTTATTTGGAAGTAAATCACCAGAAAAATACTCCTTATCAGTCTCGTTTAGCGTTTGTTTGAAATCATATGTCTTAGACAGATAAATAGAAAACTATTTTTTCAGATGAAACAAAAGTTAAACATGGATAGCCCTGAGGGGATAAATTATTATTGGCACTATTTTAAAGACTTAACATCTTTTATCTTGAAGACGAGTTCACCATATCCTACAAGGTCCATTTGAAAAGTAATGAGCAGTTTTCGGATATGATGGCCTAGTGGATATTGCTTTCATAAATGGTCGAATGAACTCTACTCATTTTCACGATATGCTTGGATAGCATTTACTGTCTATGTCACTAGTTATTGGTGGTCAACATTGGATGTTTCTTCAAGACAATGCATCTATCCTTCGTTCTAATTCGACAGCTGCGTGGTTAAAAGCATATGGAGTATCTACATTGGATATTTCAGCCAGAAGCTCTGATCTAAGTCCTATAGAGAATGTATCTAGATATTTAATTCGGTCCATTTACGGTAACGGTCAGAAGTACCAGTGTTCCTCAATTGAAAAAATTGATTTTAAATTAACGGAATAACATACCTGTAAACTTATTCCACAAACTGGTTGACTGAATGGCAACTAGAGTATTTGATGCAATCATGAATCATGGTACTTCAACGAAGTATTGGGCTCGTTTTTCTTTATTTCCATTTGTGGCCTAAGATTATGTCGCATATATTTCTTCCCATTTTGTATTTATTTTGAATAAATGAAAAGTTTTCATGTAGTCAGGCTACTTTGCTTGCAATAAACTTTTAATTTTGTGCTTGTACACCTTTTTATTACATTTAAATAATTTTAATTACTTTTGTGTCGGGTTATCAATAAAAATATTGTGGCCTTAAGATTTTGTCGATGACTGTATGATTAAGTTTTTGGTTATAATTCAAAAAATTTCTAGGTTTTATCACATCTCGAAGCAAAATGTCACAAATATATAACAAACTTTTGTATTCCTTCAGCTCTGAAGAAACTGTTTCATTTTGTTACCGAATGAAAGGTTTAATAAAAATTAGAAATTATAGAAATTTACTTTCTATGATCTTCTTTGATTTCTTATTTACTCGTCATGAAACGTAGCTGTAGTATCAAGGATAGTTGTTGTGAGTGCTTATATATATATATATATATATATATATATAATTATCTATTATAATCAAGCTATCGTGACATAAACGTGAACAAAAGAGCCTCCAGAATTTGAACTGTTTGTTGCACAAACAGGAATATATACATTTCTCAATATTATCTTTATGTGACTTAAAATTTGGATACAAAATAAAGCGTTTTTTGGATGTAAATCAAGCAATTTGGTCGTAAGAGATTAAAAACTAATCTAAGACCTTTCCGAAACGATTAAAGTAATTTTTGTTTAGGAAAGTCATGAATAATGCTGAACATTTCAGTTTATAATTAGTTTAAAAATCTGAATATCTTTCTATTGATTGATTGTGTTTAAAAATTCCATTGATTTAGTTATCAGAAACGCTGACAACCATGCGAAAGCTAATTCATGAATTTATGAGAATTTTTCGAAATTATGAACTTAAATTTTTAAAAAAATATGTGAATGATATTTCATTCTCAATTTTTAAAATACTTATAGATTCATTACATATTCTTTCTGTTTTCTCATAATTTATAAAATTTTCTAGATTTAAAAAAAAAAAAAATCAAAAGAAATTTTTTTTTATGTGTATAAAATTTACTTCATTTAAAAATTAAAGTTAGAAAAATCTAATCTAGGCACCGCAGGAAATATTAAATTATTTTGTGTTGTGCGTTAAACATTTTAAATTAATCTCAATTAATAAATAAAAACTCGAAAAAAATGTCTTTCTATGTCCTCTTTTATGAATATTTGTATGGATATATGTCACCAAAAAAGTATGACTTGAAATTTTCATAATATAAAGAATGGAAGAATGGATTAACAAGCAATCGTGAAAATGGAGGTGTCAGGAGCTATGAAGTCAGTATATATATATATATATATATATATATATATATATATATATATATATATATATATATATATATATATATATATATATATATATATATATATATATATATATATATATATATATATATATATATATA
>BMAW01112601.1:57347-73792 GCA_019974015.1 Nephila pilipes
GTGTTGTACTTTACGTTCAGTTACGTAGTATGACAAAATTTTAAGTAATGTAGTTATATCGCATCTTGTATGGTGGCTTGGGTAGGTTTATCATAGATGATTACAAAAACTGAAAAAGATGGTCTAGGTAAATGTGTTTTTCTTTCAGAAATAGGTGAAGAGTCGCGTAATGTGTTACATGAACGTGGAACCAAGCAACTAAATTTTTCTTTGATTGGAGTGGAAGGAAAATAAGCTGGAAGTAATAAACGGATCAAAACAGGCAATGAATGATTATTTAAGATCCTTGATGGTTCAAAAACAAAACTGGAAGAAATCACCATCACAATTTAGCAGAGGACAGAACTGATTTTGTGAGCTCAGCATGAAAATATGTCTGCTGGACTAATTTTGTTGGATGCCGAAATACCTGCCAGAACAGTTGAACGTCAACTTTAAACAGATTTCAGTCTTATTGAGTAAATCACAGAAAATACTCCTTATCAGTCTCGTTTGTGTTGAAATCATATGTAGTAGATAAATAGAAAACTATTTTTCAGATGAAACAAAAATTAAACATGGATGTGGGGATATTATTATTATTTTAAAGACTTAACATCTTTTATCAGACAGAGTTCACCATATCTACAAAGGTCCATTTGAAAGTGGCAGGCAGTTTTCGGATGAGTGGCCTGAGGATATTGCTTTCATAAATGGTCAGTGAACTCTACTCATTTCACGATATGCTTGGATAGCATTTACTGTCTATGTCTAGTTGTGGTGGTCAACATTGGATGTTCTTCAGTGTGCATCTAATATCCTTCGTTCTAATTCGACAGCTGCATTGGACAGAAACATGGAGTATCTACATTCTGGATATTTCAGCCAGAAGCAGTAATCTAAGTCTATGAGAATGTATCAGATATTTGTTCGGTCCATTTGTGTGGTCAGAAGTACCAGTGTTCCTCAATTGAAAAATTAGTTTTAAATTAACGGAATAACATACCTGTAAAATTCCACAAACTGGTTGACAGATAGCTAGGTATTTGATGCAATCTGAATCATGGTACTTCAACGAAGTATTGGGCTCGTTTTCTTTATTATTTCCATTTGTGACTCGTTATGTATATTTCTTCCCATTTGTATTTATTTTGAATAAATGAAAAATTTTCATGTAGTCAGGCTACTTTGCCTGGCAACTTTAATTTTATTGCTTGTACACCACATTTAAATAATTTTAATTACTTTTGTGTCGGGTTATCAATAAAATATTGTGGCCTTAAGATTTTGTCGATGACTGTATGATTAAGTTTTAGTTTATATTCAAATTCTAGGTTTTATCACATCTCGAAGCAAAATGTACAAATATATAACAAACTTTGTATTCCTTCAGCTCTGAAAACTGTTTCATTTGTTACGAATGAAAGGTTTAATAAAAATTAGAAATTATGAAATTTTCTATGATCTTCTTTGATTTCTTATTTACTCGTCATGAAACGTAGCTGTAGTATCAAGGATAGTTGTTGTGTATATATATATATATACTCTACTATATAATTATCTATATAATCAAGCTATCATTGACTAACAGTTGAGACAAAAGAGCCTCCAGAATTTGAACTGTTTGTTGCACAGAAGAGCAGGAATATACTGATTTAATATTATCTTTATGTGACTTAAATTGGATACAAAATAAAGCGTTTTTGGATGTAAATCAAACACTTGAGTCGTAAGAGATTAAAACTATAAGACTTTCGAAACGATTAAAAGGTAATTTCGTAGGAAAGTCCAGATAATGCTGAACATGTTTATAATTAGTTTAAAAGATCTGAATATCTTTCTATTGATTGATTGTGTTTATCTCATTGATTTAGTTATCAGAAACTGACAACCATGAAGCTAATTCATGAATTTATGAAATTTTTCGAAGTTATGAACTTAAATTTTAAAATATGTGAATGATATTATTCTCAATTTTTTAAAAACTTATAGATTCATTATATATTCTTTCCTGTTTTTCTCATAATTTATAAATTTTCTAGATTTAAAAAAAAATCAAAGAAATTTTTTTTATGTGTAAAGAATTTGCACTTCATTTAAAAGTGCGTTAAAAATCTAATCTAGGCACCAGAAATATTAAATTATTTTGTGTGTGCGTTAAACATTTTAAATTAATCTCAATTAATAAATGTAAAACTCAGAAAAAATGTCTTTCTATTGTCCTCTTTTTTATGAATATTTGTATGGATATATGTCACCCAAAAATATGACTTAAATTTTCATAATATAAATGGAAGAATGGATTAACAACACTGCGTGAAGAATGGGTGTAGGAGCTATGAGAGTCAGATATATATATATATATATATATATATATATATATATATATATATACTTTTTATCAGAAACTAGCGATTTGTATTAAATTACTTTTATTTTTTTCTTTCAATGACATAAATAATATTTTTGTTAGAAAATATGATGCTCTAAATGTCACTATCAATTCATTTATAAAGTAAAATTTTTAATAAATAATAATGTTGAAAATAAAGTCCTCTTTATATTAGCTTAAAATGTATATAAGTCATAATTTTGTTACTGAAATAAATAAAACAAACTACAAGCTTAGAAAAATTTTCAATAAATTTTAAATTTTAGTAAGACACAAGTACAATTCTACAATAATTACAGTATAAAAATATATGTACAATAATAAAATTACTGTATACAAATATCTCTGAATAAATTTGTTTCTCTATGTATATTTTTATATAAAATCTCTGTAATTTACAAAAAAGGACAATTCATACAAAGTGGCACTAAGTACCAATTACATAATTCATAAAACAAAATATAAAGGAACAAACTTCATATTTTATAGGATGTGAGCAATATTTACAAATCTGCAATCTAAGCAGCAAAGCAAGCACTCTAGATGAAGACTAGGTTCTTGAATTTAAACTTTTTTAGCAGTTATATTTAAAAACTATTGCTTAAGGTACACATGAATGTGAAATGATAAAATTTCATTTCTACCATCAATTATTTGGTTATGTGGGATTTATGGCACTGAGTCGTCAATGGACATATTGTGCAAAACTCAAGGTGAATTCTACTTCAGTTAGTGATACGAACAATTTTGAATATTATAAGGCCTTATGTAGATCAAAATACTAAGTTTCCACCTTTAAATCAAGAGTCATATTTAAGAAAGAAAAACAGAAAGTACGAATATTTAAAAATGAATTAATAGTAGGCAGTATGGTTATTAGTTAACGTTTTTGAAAATAATCTATCTGGTAAAAAATGATTAATTTATATTTGTATAAATAAATTAAATTCATTTTAATGAATTAAAATTGTTTAATTTGGCAGAAATTAAAATGCATGTCTGATTGAAAAACTATCAGAGTTCACCATCCCTCAAATAACAGAAAGCGAATAAAAATGAGCTGGGTTATGATGCAAAGAAAAAATAGGATTTAAAAGAGTTGCCATAAAGTAGATTTGATGATTCAAACCCCCAAAATTATTTGTTTAATGAGAAGTGCGTTTTCCGACTAGTAAAAAAAGTTATACATCTCATTAGAAAATGAAATTTGTGATTTCTCATCAACATAAAAACACACGCACACACTCATGAAGTGCATAAGTTATGCAATGGAAAATGTAATTTGAAATTCATTTTAATATTTTAAAACCTTTAAGTATTAAAATTAAGTTTTAGTAAATAAGAAATATTCATATACAAAAAAAAAAAAGATATCATCTTAGTAAATAATCTGATATATTATAGGAATTTTGATTTTTTTCTCTGTACTTTATAATAAATCCTAGATCAACATTACTTGACAATAATTCTTAGATCAACATATTTTGCGTTACGTGTGCTCAGTTCTTTTACATAGCCCAACAAACTATCTAAACATTGATCAAAGCAAATATAAGAAATTTAACGACCTAAAAATGATATAGATATTTTGTTTTAAAAGGATTGGAAGTATTTTTGCTATCGAAGTTTTAAAAATATTTTAAGTAAATGTTGATCATAATCCATAACATTTTTAAATTTTAGCCTAATTTCTAAATAGATTAGGTTAAAATCAATTAAAAAATACTAATCGTAAGCCATGATATTATTCAAATTTGAAAATACGTTTCCTTATCATTTTGAATTGAGCTTGAAAAGGTGGATTTTCTTTCTTTCTCTTTTAAAAATCTTTTATCAATTGAAAAATCGCATTTTTAAGTGATTCTTACATTACGTTAATGTGATTTATGTAATTATTTGCATTCAGAAATTCCAAAAGCATATATTTAAATTTGTAAAAGAATAATGCTTAATGAAGGTTGAAATTTAGAACAAATTTTTCTTTTTAAACATCACAATCCTTATATGCTTTTAATTGAACTAATTATAAAATGTTGTTTATTAAGATGATAATTTAATATTGATGACAATTTATGTATAATAAAGAAATGTGACTAATGTTAAAACTATATTATGAAAATTATTGATAAATAGCTTTATCATTTTTCTCTACAAGCGTATTTTTTTTAGCATGAATGAATATTTTTTACAATTAATTTACTTTTCTTAAGCAATAAATAACCCTTATCAACATTCAAAATCTTGAATAAAAGCATTTTTGGTAAGTACGTCATAAATAGTTTTGGAATAACAAATATATCGGGAGAAACAAGTAGAGTTTCAACACTTATATCAAGAAAATTGTTTTTGGTTTTCATTAAGTGTACAGTAAAAAAATTATAAATAAAAATGTTACAATCTTATTGAATATATTTATAATTTACATGGCAAGAGAGATTGAACAATTGTTTTATAATACACAATAACAAAGTAACATACAAAGAACTTTTTTATCATACATAGTAGTAGTAGGAAAACACACAAAAGCATTGTACAATTTTTGGGCTCTAAGTATAAACGAACTCTTTCATCAAATGAGTCAAAGGAAATTTTAAGTAATACAACAAGTATATAAATAATACATTTCTTTTTGAGGATATTTATATGATATTAATATTTTGATACCAAAATTTTCCAATTAGCTTAGGTTACCTAAGTTCTTAGTTTTTATGAAACGGTTTTTAATTTCATTCAACTGGTGCTTCTTATGAATACTATCTTCCAAAAGAACCCATCAGTTTTCCCCCCTCTCTTTTCTTCGTTTTTCTATTACACCTTATAATACATTGTAATTTATGTGTATTCACTTAATTTACTGAATGCTTTCAGCTAAAGGATATCACAAAAAGGGATCTACAATCTTAACTTTTAGCGGACTTTTAAAAATGTATTAGTAAGAAGTTTTTAAGTGTTAAACATATATTTTCCTGGAAGGTATTCTTAGTTATTTTCCCTTAAAGTTAAGTAGAAGACCAATTGCGATATTTTTAAATTTAGTAAACGACTGATGAGTGAAATCGAAATTTTCCCTGAGCATCACAGATATGTAAAACATACAGCATTTTAATAAAATCCCGGATTAGTATGCTCAATAATACATCTTTTACAAAATTTCTTAACTGTCCTATAACCATCCAGAGTAATATTGCAATCTTGAATGTTTAACTGCTGTAGACCTCTGCAATAAAATGCAATGGACTGTATACCTTGGTCAGTTATTAAATCACAAGATTTCACACTTAGTTTCTTTAAATTTGGACAGTGTTCAGAGAGGAGACGAAGACCATTGTCCGTAACATCACATTTACCTATATCCAGCGCACGTAATCTAGAACAACTTCTTGCTAGGAGTTCCATACTGTGATCAGATACAGCTTCACATCCTCGGACATTCAGATATCGTAGTTTATAACAGTGACGGGCAATCTGTTTAATTCCAGCATCGGATATCTGATCACATTTAGCCACGCTAAGGTACCTGAGATTGGAGCCAAGTTTGGCAAGCTCATATATTCCGAAATCAGTCACTAGAATGCAATCACTAATGCTAAAAAAAGAAGAAAAAAAAAGTATTTTTAAATTTTTCTGTATCAGAGAGTACAGATTACAAGTATGCAATGAAAATACATTCTATAACAAAACAAAAAAAAAAAAACCCGACGCACCAAGAAGGAGTTGCCCGATTGTAATGAAATTTCGTATGCATAGACAATTTATCCGAACCTGCAAATGATTAAAATTTGGTGTATAATGAATGATTAGCGGGAGCTACTCCGCATCGGAACTGTGCACTCAGCAGCTGTATATAAGAAGCGATTCTCAATATGAAGGTCAAATTTTATGTTGCATTGCGATTTAGGATACCTTTCAGCGACTGAAAAAAATGCCTCGCCGCAGAATTCGAGCTCATTACGAGCAACTGTCAGAGTTTGAAGGAGGTCGTATCATTGGATTGAAAGAGGCAGGTTGGGCAAATCGCACGTCATATGGGTCGAAACGATTAGATTAGAACATGCTGATTCTTCTGATGATTCATGCTGATGAACATGTGAAGGTGATTAGAACATGCTGTCAAGAATGGGTGGACAGTGGCAGATTTCAGCGTCATAATAATAGGGGTCGATCTAGGGCCACAGCAGATAGATCGGGATGGCAAGGTGATTGTCAGCTCAGTTGTCACAGCGCCTCATTCATCGTTATCAACCATTAGACGTGCGACCCGCACATGAGTGTCCACCATGACCATTCACAGACGGTTGATAGAGCGACATCTACGCTCTTACCGACCGCTAATCCACCTGCCACTCACGCTTGCACATTGTCGAGCCAGATTAAAATAGAGCTTGACTGGATCAGTTTGGAATGATGCTGACTGGGGATATATAGCGTCTAGCGACGAATCCCGCTTCCAACTGTATCCTGACGATCAGCGAAGACGTGTCTGGAGACGTCCAGGACAGCTTGCGGATCCTGCTTTCACTATTACACTCCATATAGGCCCACAATCAGGAGTTATAGTCTGGGATGTCATTTTCCTTGAGAGCCGGACCCCTTGGGTCGTCATTAGAGGCACACTTACAGCACAGCGGTACGTCGACGACATTGTGAGACCCGTTTTGCTACCATTGCTTTTGCAGTACCCTGGCCTTATTTTCCAGCAAAATAACGCCAGACCACTACGGCACTTGTTGCTATGAACTGTCTTACAGCTTGTCAAACACTTCCTTAGCCAGCCAAATCTCTCTCCAATCAAGCATGTCTGGGATAGGATGGGAAAGTGACTGCATCTACCAGAGAATGTTGATGACCTTTGTAACTATGTAACTCTGAAATAAATCCTTCAATTTTTCTGAAATTTTAATCATTTTCTATTCTGTACATAATTTTTCTATCCGCCAATTTTTGTCTCCATCGGACAACTCCTTCTTGGTGCGTCGTTTATTTATTTTTTTATTTTTCGTAATAAAGTGTATAAGGTAGGAAGAAAATACACAAGCAATTTAAGATTTAGATTGAGCATATACCGAAATTTATAAATAAAGTTACTTTATTTCATGAAGAACGAAATAATATTTTATGAGTAAAAACACAAGTATCAAGTTCTCATACATTTTATATTTAAACAAAAATTTGCAAAGATGGACGAAATTAGTAACCCAGTTTAGAAACACACTTTTGTTTAATAACAGAATTATTCAAATTGTGTTTAGATTTACAAGCTATAAATCAAATTTCATAAATTTTTTTAAAGATGTTTTGAATACAAGATATATATATATATACACACACACACATATATATATATATAATTATATATATATATATATAATTATATATATATATATATAATTATATATATATATATACACATACATTCTACATTTCAGAGTCCAAATAAAACTTTTACGCTAACATGTAATTTTTACCACAACTTTAGACTTAACTAATTGCAAAATATGTTTGTTACTGCTTGCAGAGGAAAAAAAAGCATTATGAATTCATCTTTACTTCTGTTTAAACAGTGTTATTTATGACAATATTTTGAAACTTAATGCGAGGATTGTTCAATAAGTCCTTAGAAAATCCAAGAGATGGCACTCGTAGCATCGAAAATTGATTGTTTTTATTACGCATCATAACTCATTAGACAGCTGTATAAATCTCAGTTGCTCGTGTTTATGAACGTGATGCATTTTGCACCTGAAGGATTCTTTGTCATAATTTTTCCGGCCGATGAGACATCCTCGCTTTCTTTGGAGCAGATTCACCAGAAGCAACCCAACGTTTTGATTTTTGATTGGTTTCTGTGTATAGCAATTAATCAAGGTCTCATAGAGGGTGACAACTCGACGCAAAATAACGCCAACAACAGCAATCGAAGCAGCAATCGAATGTGATTTGGCAGCAAATGACTACCAAATCAAAACTAACGTATGAATCAATGTCAAATTTCTTTCGGGACCGTTTAACAGATGGCAGCACCTAATTGTAGCAGCAATTTATCTTTATCATGCTATCTGTCTTTTCAAATACAAGTATTTTATGAACTCCCATCGCACTTGGATGCTCAATAGAAAGACAATTCTAAATGACAGTATTAAGCGAAAAAAGGTTAAAATCTTAGAATTGTAATCATTGATACAGAAAAAAGAGATAAATTTCGTTTCCTCTGAGATTATTTTCTTTATAGAACCTGGATTATTTTAAATATTGTAAAAATGTTCAACACAGTACAAAAATATTTCCCATTACTTTGCAATGATCACTTCAAAATTAATTACCTTAGAAATATGTCAAATTTATACGGAAAATGGCAGAAATATGAAATTTATCTTTAATTTCTATAATATTAAATATAATTAGGAATTAAAATATAATATATTTTAGCAAAGTTTTGCAACTACATTCTTCCGGAAAGTTTACTAAATTTTTCTCCTGTTAAAAACCTAGTTTTACAGCATATTTTCACCTACAACATTAAAAAAGTTTTATATGATCAAATAGAATTCAATATGCAAATGAAGCACAATCAAGTAAAAATCCGGATTTAATATCATACGTTGAACAAAATATTTGTGTACTTCAGGTTTAAAAAAATCATTTTGTTTACTCATTTTATTATGTATTTTAACTTCCTTTTATTTCAAAAGTGTCTGAACTTTTGTGATGAAATATAACAAGTCCTTTTAAGACCACTATTAAATTTGTTTTTATAATTTTGCAGAAAATTTGTGTTCGCTCTGAGATAACAAAATTGGAAAAAAATCCTTATATTTGTGGCAGAAATTAAAAATACAAACGATAGCATATTAAGGAATTACTTAACGTATATTTGCTGTAGAATTATGAGAGAGAATAAAAATAATTTTAAAGCATGTGTGAATGTATTTTTTAAAGCTTTAAATCTGTAAAAAAGAAGAGAGAGAGAAAAAAAAATATATGTAAGAGATAAATTTTTTACCTGAGTTCTTTAAGCATCATACAGAAACTAGCTATGGCTTTTACACCACAATCAGTTATCTGTACACACCGACGAAGATATAAATGAGAAATCTGAGGCGAATTGCGGGCAATGATTTTCAGACCGAAATCTTCCAATCCATGACAGTCTGTTAGGTCGAGGTATTGGAGGAATAACTGATGATGATGGACAATCTGCGGAGGTAGATGCAAAGCACTACTTGTTGGATGATCAAGCACTGAATCCGATCTATCAGTCGATATTGATCTAGGTTGTATTGTAGTAACCTGATGACAACCTAAATTCAGATGAAAGAAATTAGGTTCATTCAAAAATTAAGAATGGACCAGAAGAATTTCAATAAAATACAACAAGAGTTCTTATGGCAAGTTAGGCAAAAAGCAATAGTAAAATAACAAAAGTGTAAACAATAAAAAGAGTTCATCACGTTAAATATGTGAGCACATGTTGATGTGAAATGCAAGTATTTTTAATAATGTTTTGTATAACGAAACGTTTTTAGACAAAATAATATTTTTCAGCATTAATATGTTACATTGCTGCTGCTGCAAATACATTTATTTCTAAAAAATTACAATTAAATGATTTCAATTAATATTTTTAGGACAAAGAAAAAGAAAAATGGCTTTAAAATACTGTAACATAAAATGACAAAATATAAGTTAAGTACAAAGGTAGGAAATAGGTTTGATGTATGCAAAAAACATTTTATTTGTTAATTTCAACCACTCTTGATGAAAGGAGCGATTTCGGTTCTGAATCGTACTTTTATGTTAAAAGGAATGAAAAATGAAATGAAATATTTACAACTAGAAATTTCTTAATAATAAAATATTATTTACATTTGGTACAATATCTTAAGCAATTAACACTTTAAACAATGTGATACATATGATAATTCTATTCCTTTCTCTATAACTACTTTTTTATTAATAGGTAATTCAATTCCTTTTTCTATAAGTACTTTTTTTATTTATCTATTACGTAAGATTTAACGGTAAACAGAAATAAAGAACAGTCCTCAATAACATATTGGTAATACATGGATAAAATTTACATATGTCTGGAAGCTTTTTCACATTTGATATTCACCAAAGCTACCCCATTATTGCTTTTTTTTCTTCTTTTAGATATTCTATCATTGCTTATAGAATGGCCCATAAAAAGACATTTAGCCTAAGTGATAATTTAAAATCGTATCTCCAATGTTACCGAATTTTGACTTTTTAAGAAGGTGTGTGTAAGGTTTAAGGGTAAGAGTTTCACTGTAGCTGATAGTGATTAATATGGCTGTCACGAAGGAATTAAAAAAAAAAAGAGTAGCTATAAAAGTCTAAAACGATACTCGCCTGGAAGTCGTTAAAACTTTTCATTATCAATAGCGCAAACTCTGACGCAAATTTATGACCCTATTTTATTCTTTAACCGAAAAGATTCAAAGAGGTATTACTTTCGTGTGTAAGAAAAACTGTAGGCGCCCTTTACTCAATTCAAATATTACCGGTTTATAAAACTTAATTAGAAATAAAGATAAAGTTAGAGTGCGTAGTGACACATACATTACTAATCGAAAAAAAGTTTTAAAAATATATAACACACATACATACACACAGGACAAAGATCAAGTTAAATTGCATCACGATATTTCAGAACAGTTGCAAGTGCATCACAATGCTATTCTTAATCATTTCGCGCTTAGTTAAACATTTTCCGAACTAGTTGTGACCATAGTAACAGAAAGGTCATAGTTGCGAGCTCGCGGCCGGTATAAATTTCTTCGAGGGTGGGTTCGAGTCCTCACATCATCAAAGACTTGCCGTATACTGGGGCTGATTCACGTTAAATCTGTTGATGCTTAAGGTCCTCCCGTTGGCCTGGTGTGAAATTTTGAAGATGGGAGGCCAGCGCAGGTGTCATTCCCGTCATTCGACTGAGATTCAAAATTAAAAGATCCTTCGTAAATGGAAAGCTACCCCCAATTGTCTTTGAGGTTCTATTGGAGATGCTGACCCTCTCAGACTACATATTCTTATGTTCTCTTAACTAAAGAATACCATACAGATTCTCTATCTGAAAATGCCCAAAAATTATAGTTCCGCTCTATCATTAAAATTCCTACCTATTATAAATAAAATCGTGCGTTAGGATTGAATTTGCGATCCGTGACCAAATCCCTTAGACAAGTCAATTCATCTTTTTATACTATTTTGATGTGTCAATCTTACGATTTCTTATTCCTAGACCTTTGTCATGTATTATTAGCGTCTCTTTGTGTGTGAACCTTTGAAGAACTCAATATGACCATATCTATATAGTGATAAATATTTATCCTTGTAAAGTAAGTAATGATTATGTAAATGTTAAGGAATTTTGAATGAATCTTGATGATATTGTTAATATCATAAAGGGAAAGTTATTAAATCTTTATTCGTTTAATACATTTTTTGAAGTTATTTTTATTTGTAATTTAAATTTTATTCTAATAAAAGAAAATATAGAATGAAATAATCTCTGAAATAAATTGTTTCACGAAATAATTTGAAAAATATAAATGTTTATGCGGCAGAATATTTATAAGCTTTTTTAAATATTTGCGAAAATTATTTCTACTTTTTTTTTAAAAAAAAATAACTCTCATAAATATCTTTGAATGAAAATATATGGATCATTTTACAAATACTGATAAATCATCAAGCTTTATGTAACCTGCTTTTAATCAATTACACTATTTAAGAAGTCCTTAAGTTTCTAACCGAAATGGAGAAAAAGATTTAACGAACTGAAACTATTACAAGATTTTCTGTGGAAACACCGTGCTTCATATCACTTTATGAATTCAAATATAGCTAAAAACGTCACATGACGACACCACTAGATTTATTAAACTTTTCCTTTGGCAAATTTTTTTCCTGTTCGCTCCTTATAACTGTAAATTTTAATGAAAATTGTGAACTTGAATAAATGAATATAAAATCAATGAATTTCTCGAAGCCATATTAAAATTATTCAAGAAAAATAATGAGGGCGTCTACCAAAATATGAATTTGTGAGAAACCGAAATCCACCCTTTACTTGTAGCTGTCTTGCAGAAAGGTACTAGTATATTCTTCTGAGCTGACATATAAAGAGAGAAAGCGCATATTTAGGCGTGTCTGAAAATCAGTCATCATGAAAAGCAAGCGCAATGACTGATTCACGTGAAATGAATGAAAGGTAAATAGGAATAGTAACATTTATGGATGGGTAACAAAGGAATAATACCTCATCTTTTCGTTTTTTACGCACAAAGCAATTGAGTTGTTCCGTAAGGCAGACTCTTGCAGCATATAATAATATTTATGTATATCAAAGTCACGTCCTAAAGATGTGAATATAGTTTATTTATATAATCATGTCATAACAGATATGCATTTGATTCAAAGTCAAAATATTCTGTTTAAAATTAGTGAAGAATAGAAATTGCAAATTAGAAGAAATAATATAAATCCATTCAATCTATAAAAAATATCTTTTGCTTGAAAATTTTTTAAAAAAGTAATTTTATAGTATTTTTTTTCTTTAATAGTGATATAAAGAAAAGTTCTTCAATTTTCAGACATCTATAGCAGGCGTAACTCCCCGGTCATTACAATACAAGAAGAATATATGTTTTTTATATTTGCATATCTGATAAAATAAAAAATGATATTATTTGAGGAAGATGATGATATTTGAGGGGGAAATGGAAGAGAATTTGAATCAAGTTTTCAAAATGTTGTTTCAAAATCTGAGGTTGTACCTCATGCGGTAAACCATCTACTGATGTAAAATAATACTAAAAAAAAAAGAGTCTTCTCATTAAAAACACACCTAACAACAATCAAATTTCGAAGTTAGAAATGGAAAAATGTCAACACCGTGTGGTTTCTTCTTTTTATTGATTCATACGCATTCACGAAAGTAGATCTTTCAAAAGGTACTTATGTATGATGTCACAAAGACAAAAAACCCGAGTCTGTTAATGTGCAGGTGGGTAAACCTCATAAAAGTAAAGCGTAAAAGAGAGGGCAAATATAGAAAGTTAAAGTAAGTGTGAGGAATCAGATCTAAATTTAATATAAAAATGAACTAGACGATAACACTGAACTTAGCACAAATCGAAGCAACATATTTTTTTTGAATATATATTTATATTTTTAAATATTTTCTAAGCTAGAGAGTTACTTGAATGCAAAACTGAATAAAATATTGGGAAGAAAATTAAATTGTTTTAATATATTTTCTATTACCGTGTTCTTGAAGAAGCTTTTAACTTTCTACATTCGATTCAATGAAACAGAGAAATGATCAATCGTTAAGATAAGAAAAATTATGTTAATTCATCAAAATGGTACTTATTCGTTGCAAAGTCAATTTTTTTTTATATAATTTACTTGAGTAATTGAATATTGAGAATGATGAGGTTCCAAAAAGCCAGGACGATTCGAATATTTTTCAAATTATGAAAAATTTGCATTTTTAATTAAGAATCTTTATAAGAGCTCTAAGAGTAGGAGCACCCCGGCCGCCGCGGAACAACATGTGAAAATAAAAAGATAGGCATTTTTCTCTTTACAATGCAAAGCCATCTCTTTGCAGGCACACACACACATACTAGAAAACAGATTAAAACCTTTAAAAACAAATATAAAAAGTTATTAAAACTAAAAACCTATAACTATTACAGAATTAAATGAAAAAATGCAGTAAATCATCAAAATAACCATGCAAAATTATAAAATTATTCTAAATTAAAAACATGCAAAATATTATAATGAGATACAAACAACAGCGATAGTTTTTATTGAAATACAAATTATACCTATTTTTTATAAAAACATATATAATCCATTAATTAAAATTTACACCCATCATACTTTAGTAATTTCGCAATCAATTAAAGTATAAACCAAGAATACTCAAAACCTCAGTAACGAATAGAATTTCAATTTAGAAAAAAGAAAACAAATACATTAAAACAAAACAACTACATTAATACACACTTAAAAGTTTACATTTCCTCTTCACATAATCGGAATGTAATTCTCTATGCACCTGAGCCTGGCGGTGAGCTCGCACATATGTGTTCAGATCTAGCAAACTCAGTCATTGAGGCTTTGCTGGGCGTCCTCGACAGGGATTGTATTCTGAATTATCCTGAAAAACAAAATAAACAATCGAGTCCTCCTTCCTGTCAATCTTTTCACGAACCTAAATAATTTCACGACACTTTTCTTTTCATTTCCTTTGAATTTCCAGCATAGAATAAACTAGGCTGTGCACTAGAATCATTCATTCAGTCCAAGTTATTTTACCCTTTGTAATAGTTAAGATGACTTATAAAGAGAAATTAGTTATACACATTTTTCTGTTCTCTTGAAACATAGCATGTCACATTGAATTTTATTTTGAAGGAATCTTTCAAGCAATACGCTGCATCCTGACTTCTAACCCTTTCTTTTACTGCTGAAACGCAACATATTTTAATTTATTTTGTGGGAATCTGTTATGAGCAGATAGCAATTCTAATTCTTAAATTATTATACTGGCTCATTTTCTTCTATCATTTCAATCTGCTCTGAAGAAATAGGAGGGTTGTTTTTAAAAATCTGCATCAATTAAAATGAGACTTATGCAAACGAATCACTTAATATCGCAATTGGATGAATATTGCTGATTATTTGTTGAGTTTTCCGTTATTTTTCTTTTGTAATAGAAACGCTCTACATCTGAACTCGTAGGCACTTTAGACAGCAGTTCAAGTGCGGATTCCTTTTGCAAAGTAGCATCTCGACCCAAATCAGAAGATTTTAGATTTCCATCCTCATAAATATAGAAAAGGTTCAATCCAATTGAAAGAGTCACAGTCTAGGACTATCACAATGGATCTTAAATTCTGAATCTTCCTTATTACTTCTGCAATATCAAACATAGCCGAAACTCTAGATGAGAACTGATATGTGTTTCATTTGGAGATCTTGTAGAAACAAAATTGTTTTGGTTTTGCAGTTAATTGATAGTGTTTTAAAACCATAGCCTTTAATTTATTATAATCTCTCATTTCTTCCTCACTTATATAAAAACACATTTTCTATCTTCTAAAATATTACGTAAAATTTCCAGTTTTAGTTCTGTATAATTTATGTATGTACACTTTCGAGAGATTTAAAGAACAGATGAAAGTTTTACTCCGTTTGGAATGGATGTCAGTTATTTATTCTTATATTACCAGACACTCTAAATTTGAACTGGTGGATTCTACATAAGAATTGTCTTGACTTGAGTAAAGAGTCATTTGAACTTCTCTGTTTCTAACATTTGTTGTTCCTCTGTAACTCCTGTTTTTCAGTTTCTTGTCTAACCCTGTAATAGTTTTAATTTTTCAAGCACTATTTTAGTGCTATAAGTCTGTGTTTTTTTTAATTTTGTCAGTAGATAATTCCCTGTCAGATTGCTTACAAGATCGAGATTTTCCCTCATCTCACTGATTTAATTAAATGTCTTTAATTCAAAACCTTTTTAAACATGCTCACTTGATTTCAACTAATGATTGGAGGTACTTTTCATTTAACCTCTTCAACAACAAGGATGTAAGTTCCTCTTATCTAGTTGCATACATTTTCAAAAATATAAAAAAATATTTTCCAACTCGACCACTCTGTTGATATGAAACAATTATTCCTTTACGCTTCAGACATGTCAAAGGATGTAAATTCCTCAAAATAAAAGATGTAAACTCCTTGGCAAATTCTTGAAAAACTTCAGACTTTCCACTGCTAAATATGAAAGTTTTAGCAATTTTAAAACTTTTAAATTTGCTCTTATCCAACATCTAAAAACCAGTTTTTATAATGATATATATATATATAGCGTTATATCATATTATATATATATAGTGAGAAAAGATATATATATATATATATATACATATATATATATATATATATATATATATATATACATATATATATATATATATATATATATATATATGTTATTATATATATATATATATGTTATATATATACATATATA
>BMAW01112601.1:76771-98380 GCA_019974015.1 Nephila pilipes
ATATATATATATATATATATATATATATATATATATAAATGGACGTTATTTAGTGAATTATTTGAAATTAAAACTACTTTCATGTCACACAAGTTACAACGCAGTATAAAAATCATTTAAAAACTTTATAAATAAATTAACAGATATTCCAGACACTCAACCAATGCCATTCACTCTGAGAAACAAATACCCTTTATTTATTTAATTTTATTCAATTATAAATTTTTTAATATCACTCCTGTAATGAAAATGTGTAATGCAATTTAAAAATTTATTGATTTAAATTTTTTTAGCATTCTAAAAGTTTTATATACCCAGAAATTTTTTACGGAATTTTCTTGCTTATTCTGTCGAGATTGGGTATCAAATTTTACATAACCGATTTAAGAAAATATTAAATTTAGTTTAAGACACATACTCTTATTGATACATTAATTATACCATCAGAATATTTCCAAACCCAGAATGAATGTGGAATTAAAAAAAATTTACGTGGGGAGATGGAAGGTTAAGGAATAGAAGGAAAAAAAAAATTCTAGGTAGGAAGAGAACATTTGTTCAACTATCTCTTTTCTGTATCTCTCTTTCCTCAAACCATTATTATAACGCCTTTAATACTTTTCAAATGTATATCAAGAAAAAAACCATCTAAACATGCTTAACTTATAAGTATTCTAAACATATTTTTATATTGAGGGACACCATTAAATGAGATGTTTGATTTTTTCCTTTTTGTATAGTTCTTTTTTTAACTCTACAAAACGAAATTTATGTATGTAATGATTAGAAATATTTTTTTTAAACGTTGCAATATATTTTATGAATTGAAATAAATGCTTTAACCCTTCTAAAAGTAATGTTCTCAGATTTGGAAGAAATAAAAGTCTGTTAAAAATATTATTGTGAGAATTCTTATGAAACATTTGCATTTATAACTAAGAAAAAAAAAATTTGCAATTAAAAGGAAATGAAAAATTTTCCATTAAGAATAAAACCATTCTGATACTGTTTTGTCTTTAATATATTCCTAATAGGTAAGCGGAATAAGATCTTTTTTAGTTGTGAAAATAATTATTAGGAACTAATAATAAGTTTGTAAATTAAAAAAAAAAATTCTTTGGAGAGCAGGAATTTTTTTTGGGAATGCCACTCACAATTTGTTTGTGCAGTATTTCTTTTGAATGAGACACGCGAATATCGATGGATCGAAAAATTACTGTCTAATGATAAAAATTTGGTGAAACATATAATGGAAATTCATCTAATTTTTCGGTGAAAAGAATTATGTCTGACGTTGATTACACTTATTTGATATAGTGGCGGCTTAGATACGATATAAAATAATAAATAAATAAACGCATGAAATGAGTCCATTACCTCGAAAAATATCACTTAGAGAAATTGATTTGATTTCTTAACTATTATTAATTGCATATTATTATTTTCAATGCGAAATATTATTTAAGGAATAGCATTAAATAAAAAACTAGCAATGTCTTGCGCTAAAATTAAGCAAAATAATTGTTATACCATCTCTCTGACATTTGCTATTGCATATTTAACTAGGAATCAAGAAAAATACTAAATCCCTTGAGCAGACTGCAAGACAGGCCTTGGAGTGCGAATTCTTTCACGTCCAGCTTACTGCCCACTTATTTTCATTAGAAGTGATAAATGAGGATTTCATTTAGGAGGAAAGCAACTTGTTCCTGGCCTTTTACTTAGTATCATACTGTTAATCGGGTCATTTTCACTCAAATCTGCATTCTGGACACGATGATATAAAACCGTTATGTACATTAACACATCATCGAAGTTTTAAAGTTGATTCGAAACACTGATGTAGTTTCGGTTCGCTATTTGTTTTAATTATCTGGCTGGTAGGTCAAATTTCACGACTGGTAGGTCAAACTTCCTGATGATACCTCATTGCATATAAAAATTTCCCTGAGATAATATGCCGATATTTTGCTTTGTAGGTATATGAAAACTATAACTTCGTAGAATTCATATAAAAATTTGTGAAAATATGTAGTAAATAAAAATCTTTTTTTCAAATACTATAATATAAATACAATACAGCAATGGACTTTATTTATGATATTTACTAACAAAATATATAATAAGAAATAGATTTATATAGAAAAATTATTGCACCGAATTAACTTCTATTTTATTCGTGGAACTTTTTATATTTTCCAATAGAAAAAAAAAATCTAAATCTAAAACTATCCAAAAAAGAAATTTTAAAGCTCCTTTGGAGAAAATTTTTAAATACATGCTTCACCCTGGTAATATATGCTCTAATTTACAAGCTTTATAAATATTTCGAAGAAATTTATGGTTTAATTATTCACGTAATATCTAAAACTTTAAAATATGACTGGTTATTTTTAATTTCTTTTCATCTTGATAATTAAAAAAAATAATAAAGCTTTATACCACAAAAGCAATTATCATCTTAAAAATCTAGCTTCATATTTAATGGTGAAAAAAAATCGTGTTTCAAAGAAAGGAATTCGAAATACCCTCACTTTATTGTTCGCAGTTATGTAGCTTTCGAGGAAAACGTTCAAGTATGTTGTCTGTCTACCTTAAGTGACAGAGAACAATGTAGCTGATGAATAAGAGCTGAGGGGGAGTGACCGGTTCAAACTCAAGAAAAATAATGAAGAAACTGAAGTCCAGGAACTTATAAGATGTATTGGAGTTTAAAAATAGTTTTGTTCTGTAAGAAACTTTTAAGACATTCAGTATGAAATTTTATAAACATAATTTTGGGATAAAACATTATGGACATACAAAACATTGTTGGCAAAAATGACATCAATCAAAAAATTTGGAAATTGGAAATAATATATTACTCTATTACTGAATTTTGCTGTAAGAAAATATACACGGTGAAAAATATAAATACATTCATAACTAAATACTTTTTTAAAATCTTTTTACCTAAAGATATTTGGTAAAAACACAAACTAAAAAAATGGATTAAATTGTAAGCAATTTTTTATAAGGGATTTTTCCCATATGATATATTTAAATATAACTTTTTTTTTTAGATTGATTTAACTTCAGTTTTTATTTACTGAATAAAAAACACATTTTTTCCCTTCAGATTCATGGAACCAGCATAATTTGATTTTCAAGACAATTGAATGGTAGTTTTTCCATCACACAATGTCAATGAATGTATTTAACGTTGAAATTTGTTACTCAAACTAATTTCCAATCAAAAAACTATCTTCGATTATACTTATTTAAAACGTTTGCATTGCTTTAAAATTAAAATTTTCAAATGATTAGAATCATCACTTTGATTTATGCATGGTATTTAATGTTCTCTTCGTAATTAAAATAATTTTGTTTCTTATATTTAGCATTTTTAATGTTTTATTCAAATTTTATGAAAAATTATCAGCATATTTATAACATATTTCTTTTTATTTCTCAGTGTTTGTTCACTTGGAATATTTATGCTTCTTTAAAAAAAATTTTACCTAACGAGAATACGCATCGATTAGTTTGAATTAGACATACTGGGTTCATTCAAGCATTCTCTCAAAGATTGGAACAAAAACTGTCATATTATCACAATTAAAAATGGTCTTTTTTTGGAATATCAGGGTATAATTTTTGAGGGGATGGAAAAATAGAAGAAATAAAGGAAGGAAAAGGAGGGGGAAATTTATGTAAATTTTTCGAGCGCATAAATAATGAAACAAATATTTCATTTGCTCTCTTATAAATGACTGGAATATAGATGAATTCGAAAAGACACTCGAAATGCTACTATTGGATCCAAAGGGCACGCAGAAGAAACTAACTGGTTGAACATACTAAAATTGAAATGTTCCAACACCATCCTCGTATTAGCAACATTTATTCTCATACGAATCTATAAAACGGTAAGAAATCGCGTTTTGGAAAAACGAGAGAGGTGGTCCGTAAGTGAAAGAAAAATAGAAAACAGCAGTACTTAATCGTCTCAAAAAGCCAAAGGGTATACCATTATTACGCGGGAGAAAATTAAAAAGTTTGAAAGCGCATAGGAGGAGGAAATACCGAGAGACGACCTTTGCGATTATAAATTTAAAGCTTTGAGGGTTGGTTGAATTTTTTTTTTCTTCGTTACTCTTTAGTAGTTTCAGTCTTCTTTTTATAATGCTCGGTGAATTACGCTCTCCTAATAATGTAAAATTATTGGATTAAAGGTACATATTACGGCATAATAATAATAAATTGCTTCCAAGAAGCTCAGAATTAAATAAGGTAAATATTTCAATAGATTATTTTCCTTATACATTATTCTTTCCCCTCCTCTCTTTTTGAAACTAACATAAACCTAACTCGCATTTAAGATCCACGAATAAGGCAGTTATTATATATATAATTAAGAATGCAATATTGTGTGAGATTTCGTAAAAGGCTAAGAATCATTCAGTTATTGTTTGAATCTTTGAAACATCGTTTTCTCAAGCAGGTCTGAGAATAATAGTTACTGGCATGTAGGTAAACCTTAATGTTAATTTTAATTTTTTTGTGTGGTTAGAGCTCTTTTAACTATCGTTATGATTCTAAAAATATATTTAAATTTGTTAGTAATTAAACTTCGTGAAGCACATTTTTGCTCAAATAAATTTTTAATACTGCTACCCCTTTACACGATTCTATTTTGAAATTAACGTTCTTTAAATGTATTTATTTACGTTTCTTTATTTTAAATCAAATATTTTCAAAATTTTGTATGGAAGTAATACACTTTTACGTATTCATTAAAAAGCCAAATAACAGTTTTAAAAAAATACTGAAAAAAAAAAAATGCTTCTTATTGTATTCACTAAGTGACATTGCACGCCTAATATGAAGTATTTGCTCACCATTAAGCTGTTAATATACAAGGTTACAGAAAGGTGGATACATTCAAGGTAATGAAGAGGAAGACAATGTATACGCATTCAAGGGTTGTTGATAAAAAAAAAGAACTAAATAAACTGTTAAGGTATAAAGTAACAAAGAATTACATAATCATAACATAAAATATAAAAGTCTTTAAAGCAATGATTTCGCATTTAATAAAAGAAACTTAGTTAAAAACTGTTATCAATGTGAATTTGATCTATGAGCCATTACTTCTGGATCTTTAAATGAATATTTATTGAAATAGTTTTCTGTACATAGATTTCTAGAATTAATAAAAAGAATATTAAAGCAGTTTTATGTTTCTCATATTCATCGTCTTTGTTCCTTATTATGATCCCCTGGACTTAGAGCAGTATTTGATTATTACATTAATGTCGGAAATTATTTCAATACAGGAAAAAAAAAAAAAAAAAAAAACAAACAGAGTATTAATCCCTTGAAGCAAAATACATATTATTCTTATGCTTGTTATCAGTGGAGACATGAAGATCTAAATTTTTATCTGGCGCTCTTCCTATAAGCAATAACGTAATTTATAATGATATGAATTATGAGAATCAACTTTATTCTCTAAACTCATAGTTGCCTTTTTTGTTTTCTTCCAAAAATAACGACATTAAGAATATAATAATTTCTGGAATTAGTTTCAGATGTTAATCATTTAATTGTTTTCCCCAATATATTGTTCTTAAACATTAAAATACTCAAAAATTAAATTGGATATCTCTCGCGATATATTATGTTAGAATAACTTCGGGATTCTAATTAATGGATATTATTCATAAAGTTTAAAGTTTTATCTTCATATTTACATCCTATAAAACTATTTGATTAAAATTCAAAGCACGATAACAGAATTCTTAGCACTAACTTGTATTTTAAGAACCAGAAAAACATGATTTAGAATAAGAAGGAAAAAAAATCCTGCAGTTCGTAAGACATTACAAGCAATATTTCTCTTCCAGATAAGGAAATCATATTTTTCGTATTTTGTTTACTGTTCTAACGTAACCTCTGTTATGTCTCTAGATGTGGTCTAACCTACATTAAAATTACTCTACGATCACAGTATAAAGACCATTTAGATTCTGTAGTATCAAAATGCTTAGGCTTTGTGTAGGATTATCTCAGCAAGTAAAATAATTCTTGCTGATAGAGTATATAAGCCCGCCTCTGCTTCTTGACCTTTGACCTCAATGCACAACCACTATGTTCTACAGAAAAATAGCACGTGCACGAAGTTTCAAGAGAGAGGTGTGGTTTTAACTTATATATATATGGACAAGATTAGTAAAGTTTTTTTTTTTTTTTTTTTTTTTTTTGAATTTGGGAGGGTAAAGGGATGTCGTATCTGTCCAAGCTGTTACCAGTAATGTGTATTTATTCAGGGAAAGTTCAGATAAGAATGGGCGGTCTTAGAGAGCACATTGTTTCCTTTCATTTATCTTCTGACCTTGCAGCACACAATTATGGTGGAAGAATATTCTTACATCGAGTTATATGTACAATAATTTTTCAAGTTTTATCCTTTTGTTTAAACTTCTTGTTCCATATCAGCAATTAATACCGTAACATACTTTAATGTTATTTAATGATTGAAAATCCATGGATTTAAAATACATAGCTACATATTTTTATGCACTTGCCCTCAAATGTACAAAAATAATCTTCCTGAGATTTACTTCTAGGGATAAAACTTATTTTTCAAGTAATAAAGAATAATATTTATCACAATTATAAGAACATATAAATGTCATGCAATATATAATTATTTATATCATAATTTATATTACTTAGTATATATCATAATTTATATTTAGCTTCCTTCACAGCACACTAATTGCAAAAAAGATATCTATATTACATTGCTAGTTTAAAAGTAAAAACCTGAATCTAGGTATTTAATGGAAAGATGTCGAATATAAACGTAAATGGAGCAACACATTTTTACTGGAAAATTTACATATTTATAAAAATTTGTTATTTAAAATAAGTGATTACTGAATTTTTGCTACAGTTTCTATTATATTAAATTCTGTTTTAAAAACACTTAAAAATTATTGAAATATTTAAAGTCATCGAAAAAGAATTTTTCACCTACTAAAAATGTCAATCGCGTTTTAGTTATACTATGTAAAAACTAGACTTTTAAAAACAATAACTTATGATTAAAATCCAATAGTTTATTTTTGACCAATGAATGCAATACCATATTTAGCTGAATAAAAGCATATAACTCTTTAGTTTTTTGTAGCAAAACAATATGTATTCAAACAGCAAAGGAAATGTCAAACAAGAGCGTACCAAAATTATAAAAAGATAATGAAGCTTTCGCCAACATTGTTTTTGAAAAATTTACACTAATTGACAAAATGTTATGAGAATTATAATATAAATGAATTGAAGAATTACAATTCGGGATTATATATATAATAATAATCATTGCAGCAACCAAATAATATGTCTTAACAAGTGTGAATAACCTCTGCAAAGCGGTTTTAAATATTCTATTTAATAACTGTTTAATTTTTAACTACCTGTTATTTCATTTTCAACTTACAGATCAGTGCTTCAATTTCATTTTAACTATCAAAAGCTCACAAATTAATTTCCAAAAGAGTAATTATTTGTAAATATTAAAATGTTTATGTGTCCTTACATCTAAAGGCAATCATGATATTCAAATATTTTTCCCATTAGCATACAACTAGGTGATGTTTCGATCAAACTGAGGGCAGAATCGTTCTAGATTTGTTTATGAATAGGTGTTCAAGGAAAAATTGCATTTGATAGCACAGTCTTCTTGAGGTGGTTTACTTTTAACGAAGATGGTTGGAACCGTCTTCTTCAGGTGGTTTTCATATTTGAAATTCTCTGAACTAAATATTTCTCAGAATTTCTCAAAATGTTTGTCTAGACATAAGCAATTGTGCTATACTATTGAAAGAAAGGTTCAAACGAAAATATGCAAAATTACAGTACAATAGCTGAATAATTATGAGACATGAAAAAAAGTGAATTTGACCCGGTTAATGAGATAGAATTTATTCACGGGTTGGTACTTGATGAACCCGGATCAAATACATGGCGAAGCTCATCCATTGAGATAAGAGCAAAAATGAATGCAAGGCCGGCGAGGAGGCGTGCTAAAATTGTGCTCTTAAGTGGCACATACTGCACAAGGGATCCAAGTCCTGGTAAAACAGGTTCGTTCAAACTGCCACTTTATCAATTTCTCAGTATCTTGCTATTCCTCTTGTCTGGAATCATCTTCTTTGATTAAGCGGATAAAGATCTCGATCGACCGCCGTTGCTCAAACGTGCTTTGTGTGAGATCTGCGGATTTAATCATTAGTGATCCTTTTGCCTTGCATTAATCTTGACGGAACATTATATGTCCGTTATTAGTCCTTGAACTTTTGTTTTTCGTGAATTTTAAATTCATTTAGGATGGTTGTTTTCTTCCAGTTCCCACATTCCATTAAGAGTGATTTATGCATCATACTTGTCTGTGGATCCCTCCCACGACGTTTCGATAATCGGCGCCATTCGTTGCATTTCATTTTGAATGCATATATCTATTGTTGAACTTATTGAAACATAGTTCACATGTAGCTCAAGATTTGTAACCTTGAACCTGAAGATGGATTCTTAAGGGTCCATGCCCTCGCTATAAAGTTCTGGAAGCTGAGTTTATAAAGCGGTATAATAACATTCGAAAGATTAACATTTTCATCGCTTTATTTACCATGCTGTTAGAAAGAAGTGACACAACAACTTTCACTATTTCCATTTAGATGTAATAACTTTGAAGTACAGTTAAGAAGTACTTTTAGCTCCGAGTTTTTTGCTTTTCAAAACTTCATTTTTTAAGATCTTGAAATCGTGATGATAATATTTAAACACCCCCTAAAAGAAGAGATTTTCTAATAAATTAATTAATTCTTCTTACAATACCTTTAAACCTCAATATTGAAGACCATAGTACTTTTTCAATATTTTATTTCAAAACATAAGCAATTTTAAGAAAATATTTGATGCTGATATTTTTACAATAATTTCAAGGAGAGAAAGAGGCAGAATAAATGTTATTTTCTCTCTGTGTGTGTCAGTACTATTACGAATCATCGTTTCTGACGTAAGTATTATAATTTCACAAAATCTTGTTTTCAGAATGTTAGTTTTTCATGGTTTTCATTAAAAAAATTATCCGCAGCAAATGTAACGTTTTCTTATGAATGGTCCTATTCTGCGTTACAAAAATCTTCTCATACGTCCTTCATGCAGTAAAAATGAATTTAATCCAACTGATATTTTCGGAAAATAATGCTGCTTGTCAGCTACGAAAAGCAAAACTTTTTTTCTTAATAAAGTATGACCTTAGGAATCTTATAAAATCTTGCATTAAAAAGAACTACAATGTTTTCGTGTTTATTGACACATATAATTATAATATTATTGCTATTGCAACCGCCATTTCTGTCGAAAAAAATTCGTATCAATATTGAAAGCGAATTGAAATATTATTGTGCTCCTTCTATATATAATTAAATGTAAATAACTTCACTCAAAAATTTACAATTAATGACTTTTATGTGATTTCAAAATACTTCACTGTAAGATGGCCGCGGAATAAATTCTTTTTTATTGAATTAAATTTATTTAATTTGATTCATTAAACCTAATTGGTATTACTCATTTATAATTCAAGAAAAAACATCATCACAAAGCTGGTAAAAAATAACCAGCGAAGTTACGTGCAATTCCAAAATTGGTTTTCATTTCTATCTCTTTCCACACCCAGTTTCCGACTCGAGTAAGAATTGCTAGTATTTATGATGCCACTTAACCTGTTTCGAGGGATAATATGAAGGAAAATAAATACATCTGTGAGCGGCAAAAGCAGAAAGAGAAGGGGGGGGGTGATTTTAAAGAGGATAGGTATGCACAGGTAGACACATGATCAACAGATTTCTGAAGCAAATTTAAAAACAAAACCTACAACAGACTTTAATTTTCTCATAGCGAGTTCAGGGCGGAAAAGATATGGTCATAAATTCACCCCTAAAATTATATGGCAACGCTTTGAATTCCATTTCGCTATGTGTTACAAAGAACATTGCGTAAAAGTTGGGGGCGGAAAAAAGGCATTTATTATGTGATCTTGACGGCCTTGGAAATGAAGATTAGCCTCCGGTGCTATCTTACTCGAAGACCGAAGATTTTCGGCCCAACCTTCTGAAACAAGTGAGGGTCTTCTTATCACCATCAACTTTTCCCAGCTTTTATTTTTCCTCAGGTAAACTATTTATATAAATCCCGATATCGGCCTACTTGCTTAAATATGCGAGCCTCAAGGGTTAAGACAAAAAAAAAAAAGGAAAGCCAACGTGATGTTCTTTAATGCTTCATTTTTGTATTTAAAGTGCTAGGACAACATTTAAAACTGACTTTAATGATAATTTTGTGTCAAAAAAACGGTGCTTTTGGAAACTTTGATGCAATTTTTTTTCGAATTTTAGTCACTTATGTCTAATAGCTTGATTGTAAAATAGATATTTACGCTTAGAGTGTATTTCAGCATACATGTTTTGAAAGGTCAACAGAAATAAAGTAAAATAATCGTATGCGGATACGGATATTTTGAATGAATAAAGAACATTTTTTAAGGCAAAGTGTTTAAAAATAAACTGAAAAATGATGACACAGTTGAATAGTTTACTGTTTCGAGAATTCGTATAACAGATAAACAGGCTGTATAACAATTTTTTTCTTCGGTTTTCTGAATTTAACTTAAATTTTATTTTCCCAATACATTTTCGAAATCAAACAGAATTTGTCAACAACAGATTTATTTGTTTCACAAAATAACAAATTCTGAGATAATGTTGAGATCGATTTTTTTAAAAAAATAATTATCCATCGAAATGTAGATAGAAAACATTAGTACACGAATTTATTGTCGCAGGAGCATAAAAACCATGTGTGAATTACGATGACGGTAGTTTTTTGTTGTTGCTGTCAAAATTGCTATTTTAAAGAAGAGGGTTCAGTTTATATTTATTTCACTTCAAATTTGAATTTTAAAATGTTCCAGAATTCTACTTAATATTACAATTTCGAAGATTGCTTACGTTCTCAGGTAAAATATTTTAAAAATAGTTACATTAAAAATAATAGCATGTAAATTTAGCGTGCAATTTAAATTAAACTGATATCATTAAAATCTCAATATTGTTAGCGCTTGTTTAAGTTAGTTTTTGTTATCTCATCTGTACAGTACTATTAAAATCTTAAGCTACATCAACCAATGTCTATACTAATAATTCTCAAACTATTATATATTAGAAGCTATTTGGTTAAAAGATTAAGAACTAATATTATTGAAAGACGTATAACCATACACTGGAAGAATACATCCCAGTTCACCTGCTCACTTTATTGATATGCAAAAATCAGAAAAAAAAGACTATTTCTTAGGAGTTCAACCTCACGACGAAAATTAACTCCTTGTAAAAAACCTGAGCTCTATTCGGACAAACAGAAAACGGCGAGAATGTTGTTGTTAAAACTCAAACTGTATATTACACCTTATTTGTGTCTATTTACTAAGGGAAAGAGTAGAGAATAAGAAGTACAGGCGATCGATCATGCCCATCCCATCCTTATCATTCTTGGTTAATTGCAATCAATTCATCATTGTTTTGGCCGCAAGTGTTAATTAGTATATATAATCTAAGCGCAGAAAAATTCCTCTTTTCTCAGGGCTAAGGGTCTTCAAAGGTTATTAGCACCGTTCAAAATACTTTGAGAATTGGATAAACGTTGTTAGTGAACCGTGTTTCTTTTTTCGACTGTGCCCCCAATTTAAATTCTCATTGCAAGCAGATGGTAGTGATATCCATGGAGCCATAAGACTTGAGGCTTTTCGTATGTGTTAGTTATTTGCTTACGGAAAAATTGTTCTCGATTGGAGATGAAGCCTTCCATTCTTAAAGAAGCAGAATTATGATGAGAGAGTCATTTACATGCTAAACTGTCTAGCTAAAATTCAATTGTCGCTTATTACTACAGGGATTGTCATAAAACATTTAGAATGAGTATAAGTTAACAAAAATTATCGTTCTTGTCGATTGATTCTTTTTAAGAGACGGTAAGGAAAATTTGAATTTTGAAAGTACACCAGAATTTTTTTTAACATAGACTTGTTAAAAAACTACAACACGTAAACGAAAATAATGCGTTCATTTAAGCGTTAGCAAAAAAACCCCACTATATATGTATAAATTTTTATATATTATTTCAGATAACACACACCAGGAAAATATAAATTTTTTTTCTTTACACTCCCGCCCGCCCGTCTGCGCACAAATACACAGCTTTGAATTTAACTTCTAATCCAAATATAGAGCTTTGCAATGCAATAATTGTCAATATATTTGATATCTTAAAATTACGTAAATTTTTACTAATTTCAAAAATCTTATATTGAATTCAGATCAGTATAAACTAATACATTGTGGTCGAATAAGAATTTATGTTTAATAAAATGAAGTTTTTAATTCTCCGTTGCATTGAATATAATTAAAAAATTCACTGTGTATTAAAAAAAATTCTAATATAAATGTTCTGAATTTTATTTCCCATACAGTAAAAAGTAAACGTTAGAGTCATTCTGCAATATTTCACATTTTAAATCTTCATTACGCGTGTATATATATTTATACATACTTTTTTTTAATACTCTTAAATTATTGAAGAATATTGTACAATATAATAAATAATATGATTTATCGTTAAATAATGTATTTTCATGATAAGTTAGTGTTAATTAGTATTTCATGATTGCTAGCCTTAGTCAAAACGATTCTCAAAGACATCTGAGGACATACGAATATAGTTCAATAAGAGTCATAGTAAATAAAAGCATCCTTTTGTATAAGATGTAGATTTTATAAGAATCAAGATAAAGATTTCAAAATTCATAAAAATTCAAACAAATGAAACACTATCTTTATTGTTTTAACTAAATAAAATTCCAAAAATCTGATCTGAGGTTTAAAAGAAAATCATTTGACGAAAAAAGTTACGACTAAGCTATGAACTATTCGCTATTCATTTCCAGAACGAAATAAAATGAACAATTAATCAAGATTAAAATGTATTGCTTTTAACAAAAAAAAAAAAAAAAAAATTGTATATATTATATAAATTTAAACAAAGAACGTCCAATCTGTTCTAGACCAGAAATTTAACAAAATCGTATTTAATTATTGACAAGTTGAAGTTTAAGAAGTCAAAATTTTCTCACCAAAATTAGTACTAAGCACTAGAATCATCAGCAAAACGATCATAACTCCCGGTCTTCCGCTCAAATGCAATTTGAACGATTATGGAAAAAATAGTGTACTGTAACCGTATCAATAATTTTGATTGATTGATTTGTTTTATTGATGTCACACTACTAGCAACACGAGCGACGGACCTCGTTGGACAGATCAATTGGCGACATACCTAGTAATTTTGAACCTCGGTCAAGTAACAAGGACGACACTTGAGCTGCCACTTCTCTCTTCTGACTTCCACACCACGCCCACGGGAGGACTTAAAGCATCAGCAGATTTAACGTATATCAGCCCCGGCTACACGGATAGTCTAGTGGCATCAAGGCTCGAACCCACGATTGGGAGAAAACCGCCGGCCGCGAGTCCCCGACCATGACCATTAGGTTACCGCTGTCTCACCAGTGATTTGGAACATATTATTTTGATTGCAATAAATACGCGTCCCATAGAAATCACTTCAAGAATACACTCAAGATAGACCCCCAGCTCAATATTACTTTCAAAGAACTTTTGGAAAAAAACTGCAGCTAATAAACAAGTACTCAGAACATTTTTGGAAAAGATGAAATAATTTGATATTTACTGTGAGAAATCAGTATTCTCTTTGCTACCAATTGAGTTAATAAACACAGTCATATTAAGCATGGAACAGTGCTGTCATGCCTGTATAGCTGTTAGAAGTGATGATATTTCATATTGAAATAACTCACACACATAGTACTCAGTTATTATGTCTTTTGGTATTTTATGTATTTTCAAGACAGAAAATGAGTCCGTAAATACGTTTTTCTTTTGTGCTCGATTTGTGATTAGCAATTGTTTGACTAACGTTTTTGTTAAATTTCATAAAATTTCAATAGGAAATTTCTCAATCACAGTTTTTCTGATTTTTCCTTAATTTTCGGAAACTAGTGATACTAGTGGTTTTATATAAGAATTAACCATTTAGTACTGTAGTAAGTAAAATTAGTAATACAATCCATCAGTATTTTAATACACTTTCAATATTTATTATTATTAATAATGAATATTAATATTAACGAAGTAAAATGTTTTTACATTTTCGGAAGTTAAAACCACTGATTAAAATTTGTTTAAAATATTTTTGACTAAATAATCCTCAACGATATTTGCAGGTTAAAACATATAAGATGAAAACATAAAGCGGATTAGCTGAAATATATATATATATATATATAAGTCATCTAGAGCGCGTGGAATGTTTTACATCCTTTTCTAAGAATGTGTTGAACAGGCGGCAAGGATGAATTGTTCTTGTGATCTAACGAGCTGTTCTGTTATGCAAAAACTCAAGGCAAAACCTACTCAATCGTTAAGTACTAAATGCTTCAGGTTAACTGAATAACTTAAATCTTTAACACAAAGTAGTATGTCAGTTAGAGTGTGTAAAAAGACGATGAAAGCATCAAAGAAGGGGGCATTTCCAAACTCTCAAATTCTTCTCCTTTCATATGGTTCATAATCAAGGTTTAAAGTATCACAATTTCCCAAAATAATTAAAAGGATATCTATTTTCTTTTGCTCTGTTACTTGTACTTGAACGAATAATTTTAGTTTTTAATGAGCTGGATTGAATTTTCATAGATAATTCTCACTTTAGAAGTGAAAGGTATTTTGCTGATTAACAAATTTATTTTGAATTTATACGAGTTATGATTTCGAAGATACCTGGAATCCTATGAATTTATTTCAATTTATTTTTATTTATAAAAATAATTTTTGTATTCATAATATTTCATGCAAGCTTACCAAATGGATTAAAAAGTAATTATACTATTTATTTTTTAAAAAGATTAGGAGAGCATTTCTTTGTACAGAATTTGCTATAGTGCATACATTAAGCTTCCAACGATATTCAGCTTCCAACAATATTCAATTCATTTATCATTCCGGATAAATATATTCGTTTGATAGTCCAAGAAAACTTTTTCTCTTTAAAATCAATACAAATTCGAACAATCTTATATATTCAAAAAAAAAATTCTGATAAGTTTTTCTGCATGTAATTAAGAAAATAAAGCTTTATTTTCTTAGTTATATTAAAATTTATATGTAACTTTTATTCGTCTTATTTCCCAAGAATATCAGATGATCTGTTCATGTATTGTATGTACTAAATTACTCACACACATACATATAACATGGTTTATATATTATATTGATCATATCAACATCTTTTAAACTTGCTGTATTACAATTAATTTGAATTTTTAAAAAGTTATAAGTTTTAGTGATTGACTTAAAATGATAAAAGCTTAGTTTATTTGGAATTCATAACATACTAAATATTTATACTTCTTGCAAGTAATTTATATCATAAAATATCGCTAACTATTGAATAAGAACAATAATGCTACATTTTGATTCACAAATAACAAAAAAGTATCATATCGTAACTATGCCAAACATATCCATATTTTCCAGGATGTAAAATATTACAATGAGCAACATATCAATACAAAAACTTGTGTTTTTGTACTATGATATTTGTAATAAATACATTATTATTTTTTAAAATTGTACCTAAAAGGAGGAAAAATGAAATTATGTGCGGGAGAATCAGTAGATGTAATCCTGCATCATTTTATAAGCAAAAATGTCACATTAATATTTTGCAAACAAAGCAAATACTCCATTTTGTGTAATTAATAGTGTATATTAGTTTACACAAAAAGAAGCAACGTCAAATAAAATGGTCCTCAAGATACTGTTAGTTTTTAGTATTATAGAATTTTCTAAATGTATTATGTTGTTCTCAATAAAAGAGGGGGCTATAATGTTTCACATTTTCCACATTATTTGCAATAAACTTTTTAACCAGCATGTCAAGTGGATACCCCATTGCTGTTTTCATTTTTTAATAAAAGTCCAATTTCTTTAAGCACTCGCCTTTTAAGTAGGGAGATCGAGGAAAAAGAAATTGGGAACATATTTCAATGCAAGTCGGTTCCTTTACCTATACCAGTCCCTGAACAATTTTTAAAGACCTCATTAACACTAAACAACATTGCTCTTCGGTCAATTTCCTACATTCCCCAGTGGGTTGTAGCTCTCTTTCAGATAAATTCCTTCGACCCCTAAGGGCTAAGAATGGAACGCGAAGTATTTCTTCCCCCTCCCCCATTGAAAAGATTGACCCCGGACTGAAGACATTTTATCGGAAAAACACCAGCTTTGAAAAACAATTTCAGGGATTTTGTGTACTGTTTTGCAAACGTAGCTTTCAGGTTTTTTGATATTTCCGCGAAAAACGGAGGGTGGAGAATTGAGGTTGAAATTCGCAGTCTGTTGGAATGAAGATCTTTTCAGAGATTTGTGTGTGTACCGTTAGTTGGAGTATTCGTAATATTTTATTAAGGCTGTTTTGCCTTATTGTTAAAAGAATAAGAGGAAAAATGCATACACTTTTTCAGACGGATAGATGATACGATTTATAGTCAAATTCTAACATTACATTTGATTTTTTAATACATTTTATACCATACAAATTTTTTGTGTAGTTTAATAAGACAGTTAATTGTGTTTGAATAAATTAATTTTTTCCATATTTTGTCACCTATTCTTTAATGTAAAATGATTCTTAACTTTATATGTTAAAGAGAGGAAAAAAATTGCTATTTAATTAAATATTTCTAAAATTAAGTACGCCGTATTTTAAACCGGTATTTGTGTTACAACCACGTGAGCTTATATTAACATTGGTGCTTTTTTCTGTTCAATTTTTTTTTTTCTTTCTTTTCGGATTTGGGTCTAATTTGACAGCTTTAAGTAATGTTTGATGGAGAGAAATTGCATGGTAAGCTTATAAAATGGTGTTCGAATACACAGAGATAACGGGATAGTCATGTAAAAAAAAAAAAAAAAAAAAGACATAAAATATTTAAAGTAATAATTGGGAAACTATTTTGAACTGAAATTTAAATATTCTTCAAAACTTAAATTGTTTTAGCACAGTAAATGATACCTAGATACAATCACCGTACATGAGTTTTAATAGCTATTGCAAAAAATTATACGCACGTTGAAATATTATAATGTTTAACATTTCTATAGATTTTAAAAGAATTAAAACTTTCAGGTTATTTAATGTAAACAAAGGCTAGAAACAATAAAAAATAAATATTAAAGCAGAATAAATTTTTTAAATATTTTTTAGACATTAGGCGGAAAATAGATGTGTCATAAAATAAGCAATTTTTACATGAGGAAAAAATTTTTAAATAATATATATATATATATCACTTTATAGCTTAATAAATAGTAATGTACTTGAAATATAAAGACAAATGCGCACAAAACACGCATACTCACAGAAAGGAAAGGGAGAAATATATAAACACGTGCAACATTTTTATTTTTCCATTGCTTAAATTCATTACATGTGCTTAAAACGTAATATATCTTTAATTTATATAATAATAGAAAATATGATACACAATTTAAAAAGGAAAAAAAAAATTATTTTAACTCATTCGTAGTGAGTATTTATCAGTAAACACGATACCTTTTTTGAAAAATTTTCAAACAATTCTTTAATTTATATTTATTTGACATAAAAACCAACAATAAATACTTTCTGTGTCCCCCCCCTCCGTGTACAGCTTTTAAAATATCAAGAACCATTACACTAGCACGTAAAATATAGATTCTTAACTGAGATTTAAAGTAAGACAGTTAATACTTGAATGGAATGTATAATAATTTCTTTTTGTTGTTCTGTAAAATATTACGTTGGTTACTACGCTTTTAAATGTTTTTAAAAACTTTTGAGAACAAGTTCAGTATAATGAATTCTTTCTCTCACTTTATATGCAAATAAAGTACAAAAACGATTACCTTTATTTATAAGGTTGTTATGCTTTTAATTTTATTCACGTTTTTATTCGCACCTTTTGTAGTTCTTGCTCGATTATATTTGAAGTTTAAAATAAATTAAAGCAATCTTTACTATAAATCTTGTAAAATATATTCTTTATTTTTATTTATTTTGAAAAGTAATAATGACTCTGTTTTTGTTAATAACGAATGTTTTTAAACTTATAGTTGTTTTCTCCGAAACGAGATAAAAATTGAAAATAGGTTATTTGATTCTCTAGATGGTGCAACTATTTTTTCAAATTTAATTAAGCGAAATTCTAACAACAGTAAAAACTATATTGTATTTTGTACATTTCGTAAAGTGCTCATACGCTTAAATTTCTATATGAAACACAAAAATTATTTCTTCATCCTATATAACTACCTTATTGATTTTCTAAAGAATATCTTTAATTTTTTAAAATTAAGATTTCGTGTTCATAATGTATTGCGCGATTAGCAACGAACATTTATTCATAATGGCAATTCGGCTGATAATAATCTCATAAAAAAGGCAATTGTTCATTGAAGAATGCAATTCATAAACAGAAGTAAATGTATAAAATAACTTCTGATGAAGTTACAAAATTAAAACGGTTCCCCTTTTACAGTTCTTTGCAATATAACATGGAAAATTCCACTTAGCTTCAAGAATAAAGAATTTACAAAATAATATATAGATACCACTTCTGAGATGATACTCTAAGCAAACATAATAATATCAATGTTTTCGTACTTTAAGATCTCATTTCTGAAACGAGGTTGGAGGAAAATTGAGGAATTCATGTTACACGTAACGGAAATGAACATAGTAGAAAACAGACGCATTTACTAATTCGTAGAAGACATGGGTGTGAATAACATAGTTAATATAAGATAATGATGTAGAATGAATATTAGAAATTCAGTTACTTGTATTTATATTCAAGTATGAAGAATATACTTTAAACTTATCTTGTCGTTTCCATGAACGAAATCTTTGACAAGACATATTGAGCCAAAGAAAGAGAATGTTGATAAAATTATTTTTATTTACAAGAATTTTTTCATTAGAATGAGATAATAAATATTTTTTAAATTACTCAGGGAAATGTTAAAAAGAATGAGTAGGGGGGGGGTTAATCTATAGTTATATCATGAATAACAAATAAATTTCCTTTTCCAGTTCCTACTAATTGATGCTTTTCTTCTTCTTTTTTCTCTTTTTTTTTAAGTAATTTACAAGATGAAAATGTTTTTTTATAAGAATTAAATTCAATCTCAAACCTTCGGAATTTGAATGTTATCCTATCATATTCAAATATATTTGATTATTATTTTTAAAATTAGTTTTTCTTTTCGCTATGAAATATACTTAGTATTGATTCATAAATGGTTTGGACTGATAACTAATTCTAACAAAAGCAAGTTTTAACTTGATGAATGCATTTAATGCACGTTTGATTTACAGTTTTATAAGATCAACTATTCAGTTTTAATAAGCAAACATTCATATGAGAGCTTTTATAAAAGTAAAGTATCAAAATTTAAATTCATTTCTTGGTAAAAGTAATAGGGCGCCCCCCCGGAGGGGGGGGGTGGGTATTTTTTTTTTTAAAAAAAGAATTTTTTTTCCTATTTAAATAAACGAAGCACTTTTAGGAAGTACGTGCTTTTCTAATCTTCAGTCCTTTTATTAATGAACTAAAATAAAGTAGATTTCTTTGGGACTTCAAAAGCGTGACGATTAACATCAAAAGACTATATGGTAAGGAAGAAAGAAAAATTGCATAAATCCCGGAGCAACTTTAACAAAAAAAAAAAAAAAAAAAAAAAAAGCAAAAAAAAAAAAACCCCAAAAAACCAGCCAAAAAATAAAAAAAAAAAAAAAAAAAAAAAATGCGCTCGAAATATTGCTCCACCCACGAAAGAATCCAAAAGAAGGAAAAAGTATAAACAACTAAAAAGTTTTCCAATTCTTCTTTCCTTCACCAATTATCTCTCATGGCATACAATAGCTGAAGTCTATACATGACGCCGAGCCTAATTACACAAACCAGAAAACCTGCAATTTTACCCACTCAGGTAGAAATTAATGCAGTCTTTAGCGACGAGCGTCTAATAATGATTCCTCTGCCTACACCCACTAGAGCTCTACCTTAATCACTGAGGCAGGTAATTTGTAGACATGGTTTACGAAGAGATGGATCGTAGCGTAAGCTCCTTTGCGTGGGTGAAGCCTCCTACCAGAGGTACAGTGCAGAAAACGAAGAAAAGTGTATTATTCAAACATCGGCTTGTGTGTGTAAATGTTTGTGTGCTTTATGCACGAATTTTAAGAGGGAAGGAGGGTGTATGCGAAGTAGACATGGGCATAATAAAAAGACCACGTGCGCGCAAAGGAGGGGGAAATATGGTTCTATGTTTCAAAAGAAAATAAAAGAACATGGCTGAGTTTAAATAATGAAGTATTTCTAGAGCTGCCAGACTGATTTTTAATATCAGTATGTATATACATCCAATGAAATGATGTCTTGAAAAGTGATGGATCGTTAAAAAAAATTCTCTTGCGTGGATGATGCTAATCATAAAAGTATAGGAAACGATAACAAATATTACATTTTAGGGGTTAGCATATTTTGAAATTAGATTTATTGTATGAAAAATTGTTCCAATGTTATGGGTTTCATCTTTTCTTTGAAAAAAAAAAAAAAAAAAAACTGTGCCTTTTTTTTTTTTTTTTAAAGATGCCATTCTTGCTTACAATAGACGAATACTTATTTATTTGAAAATATCAGAAAACTTATTCTACGTATATCATGCACAAGTTTATTTTAAAAAAATTATTTTTCATGAATTGTTAATCTGTAAAATATTAAGACGCTTATAATGCTCGTCAAAACTGATACATACATACTTGCGTGAAAAAGAGGCACACTGTGCGTGACACACTTTTTAATTCGATGGAAAGTTTATGTACTGGGAAGGAAAGGAAGGATGTTTTATGTTTTACAATTGAAATGCTTAACCATTATAATGTAATCCAGTATAAGACATCTTTAAGAAGTACTATTATAGTAGAAAATGTGTTGTAATTTTGTTTCTCCAGTGACTGGAAATACAAAGCATATGTTTATCGAGACCAAACAAAATGATATACGAGAGAGTTGATCTTCAGTAAGTACATGTTCGATGGAGAAAAAAAGCACTGCAAGTTGAAAATCAAATGTGGTAAAACAATATTTTAATAAGATAGAAAAAAAAAATTTCTTTAGGTTTTTTTTTTTTTTTTACATATACAAATAACAGATTACTTCATTCTAAAGCCGTACACTTGCACTAACATAATTCATTGATATCTTGCATTATACATAACTTAGGAATTTGAAACAGAAGCAATAAACAATTAAATATGAATACTTTTATTAAAATAAGGGAGGGAGAGAAAATAATGAATAATCAATATGTAAGCAACTGGGACAAT
>BMAW01112601.1:108380-125352 GCA_019974015.1 Nephila pilipes
TCATTTCGAAATGATTACATATGTAAAAATTTTTTATCACATCCAATTTGAAAGGGTATAACTATGACACTTGCATGTTAAAATAAATATTTAGAGAACAATACAGATATATTTTAGAGAGGGGGGGAACCGGAACCTCTTGGGTTCAAACAGCTCAAAATTATGTTGCATGTTTGTTTACAGTTTAAAGAATTAAAAAAATCTTTCTCATTCTGATAATTTTTTGCCACGTAATTTTTCATATTATATAAAATAGGTTGAAAACTCAATAAACTGATTTCAAAATGGTCAAAGCAAGACGAAACATTTATAAACAATGTAATAAATAATGAAATTTATGCATGCGCAGATTATGATGAATTTCTGTTCATCATATAATTTTTCTTTGTTTTCTTATTACCATTATTATTAGCACGCACACGCACACACGCACGCACGCACGCACACACACACACATATATGTATATCTATATACATGTAATTTTTATTTCCTAGCAAAGTTTTTTTTGTTATATTGCACATTATTTCAACAGAACTTTTTTTTGTTACTCTTTTGAAAAATCTTATTTTGTGCCAGGAGATTTTCCTGATTTACTTTTACAGCTTTAATCTTTTATTTATGGCTTTTTACTCGTATTGATAGAATAATTATTTATTAACGTCGCACTTATAAGCTACACGAAGGCTATAGGCGACGAACTCGAAAATTTGAACCTCGGTGAAGCGACGAGAAACGACATCTGAGCTGTCATCCCGTTCTAACATTCATACAATCCCACATGAGGATTAAGAGCCTCAAAAAATTTAAGTTGCATCAGTCCAGATATATAGGCCGATCTTTAGCGGAATTAAGACTCTAGTCCACGACACGACAGAAATAACCCGAACCATGAGCTCTCAACCATGACCACTAGAGCTACCACAGTCGCGTTTTTACATTTACAAACATTACAATCCATTTTCATCTTGAGTTTTTAAATCAATTGATTCTTATTTAGAGAATTAATTAAATTAAACAATTTACTTTGGACCAACATATAGCCGCAGAGAATCGAAAGCACACTCGCCCATTATTCATTTTATACTATCTAATAAATTTTTTCAGATATTTATGAAAAAAAAAATTTCTCTTTGAACGCTCTCTGTTAGAGAAATGCATGATGTATTATATATATATATATATATATATACATATTAAAATATAATATATAAAAGTGGTACACAAAAGTATTTGTGTGTGTGTGCATTTGAAGACAGATGGCATCTTTAAGATAAAACTGTTGTCACCACTGAATGCTCTGTGTTTATTGAACACAAATCTTCAAAGTTATAACTATATAAATACTATTAAATCCTTAATCCATTTAATAAATACTATTAAATGGATCTGAATCAAATTTGACATTGATTTATAAGTTAGTTATGACTTGGTAGTCATTTCTTACGAAATCAAAATTTGATTGCTACAGCGTCCAGTTGACACTATCAGAAAGACCTGAATTCATCATTATGCACCGAAAATCAAGCAAAAATCAAAACGTTGGGTTGCTTCTGATGAATATTTACCAAAAAAAAAAAAAAAATCGAAGATGGTCTTATCGACCGGAAAAGCTATGATGAAAAGTTTTTGAGGTACGAAAGGCGTCGTCATGATCACGAATACGAATAGCTGAGACTTAGACAGCTATCTAGTGAGTCATGATGCTTGTTTAAAAACATACCATTTTTGGTACTACAAGCATCACCCATTGGAATTTCTAAGGACTTATTGAACGACCTTCGTGTGTATGCGTGCATATATATAAATTTATATGTGTGTGTATCTGTATACACACACAGAGAGAGAGAGAGTTGTGAAAGAGTGTTGATTGTTATATAGTTATATATATAACTTTGAAGATTTGTGTTCAATAAATACAGAGGACTTAATGAATGCTAGTATAATTAATTTTTAAAAAAATTAAAAATTAATTGTTCTGAATTTTAAGAGAAATTTAAATTTCTAATTAATTTTGTTTTAAAAGAAAATTATACTTGACTGGAATAGCTAGTAATAGTTTTACCAATATTTACTTACATTTTTATGAGCAAAATTGTATGGACAACAATAAATTCACTTTGTTTAGATACATAGAAGACTTTATTTTCAAAATAAATTCAACCCAGAATGTAAACCAGGTTTATCAATATATACTTCTTATTTAAATCTTATAATAACTATTATAAGTTCTTATGAAATATATTGTTGTTATATTAACTTAAAAGTTATAGATAATAGGATTATTAGAAATATTTTTGACAAAAGAGGCAATTACTTTTTCCATTTAATAAAGTTCCTTTCTTTTATAGAAATTTAAGTTTAAATATCTTTAGGAATACATTACATAATTTTATACTTAGAAGTATTAAATTAGCTAACAAGCCTTTAATTTTTGAAAACAATTTAAAAAATTCCTTTCATATTTATATTAAGATTGAATACCCAACAAAATTTTTGGAAAACAAATTTAAAGCATAAAAGGTATAAAATAGATTAAATTTTAAAAATATGAAGCAATATATACTTTTCTTTTTTGTATATAATTTATATTTTATTTCATTTTTCAAATTTTAATGTTTTAAATTTGTTATTATTTTTTTAACTTTTCAATTTTTAGATACATTTTAATAATTCTGATTCTTATTCATTGAAGGTGATATTATCGTTAATATTTTGAGTTTTATGAGTGAAAATTGTACTAAAGTGGCGCAATAAAATTTTTTAAAGTTGAGCCAGTTATTTTCTAGTTATATTTTTAACTCTAATATTTTTTTTTTGTTTGTTTATATTTAGTGCTTTTAAACTAGAGTTTTTCTGATTTTTTTTGTTTTTTTTTTGTTTCTTCAGTTTTGGTTGTTGTTGACTCTATTTCCTCAAATTTGATGGTTACTGACTTTGTTTCCTTGTTTTGCTGTATTAAGTGTGTGCCTTTCTTTTATGGAGCTATCACTGATTGCGAAGGTTTGATCAATAAAAAATATTTGAGCAGAATTACTATTATCAGAATTAAATAGCTCTATTTCCCTTTTAGTTAATTTTTTAAAGGATATTATTTTTCAAGTATCTCTTGCTATCTTTTAATGTCCCTTCTTTTTGTTTTAAATCTCTATGCAGTAATTTTCTTTATTTTTAAATAAATTATACACACACACACATTATATATATATATATATATATATATATATATATATATATATATATATTTGTGTGTGTATAAACACAAGAGAGAAATAATTTCTGACTTCTATTCGAGCTTTATTTTTTTAGAATTCAAATGAAAGATAATTTTCTTTAACAAAACTGGTATATAGAAACTTATTTTAACGACTGAATTTAGCATCAAAAGCGTGGAATTTAGATTCAAAAATTAATTTTATGAATATTTTAAATATATTTTGAGAATTCTTAAGAATTAATATTCAATATAGAGCAGAACAACATTTATCAACATCTATGATACATTCAAACATAAAGTTAAGAGAAAGTGGAAGAGAAATATTAATAATTTGCTAAGTTTTTATAAAAATAGAACGAATATCAAGCTAGACACATTGCAGTGAAAAACAACAAATTTATTTAAAAAAAGAACCCATAAAACATTGGGAATAAATAAAGATGATTCACTATATTAATATATCTAGTTATAAATCAATGTAAGTGGTTATGCCAATTTATAATTGTGGAAAATATGTAGTTACTTCAATCAGTCGCTAATTAGAGGAAGAGAAAACGTTCTCAACGGCAGATATTTGTTTTCTTTACCTTTTAGATTTTAGAAGAAAGATTTCAGTCAGTTTAAACACAAAATAGGTGAAATGAAAGAATCAAAACTACTCTTACATCAAAACGAAAGAGCTGTTTTTTATTGGATAGTGGACAAGGTTGTTATTTCTCGATCATACATTTCTATATACTTCACGCAATATAATAATAAATACTTCAAGGATTCTAAATGATGCTGATAATTAATTCTTTTTTTTTGACATTATTAAAATTAATACTGATATTTTGAATAACTTCGCTTCAGTTTATATTTAAAAAAATGATTTTACTGAAAATTTATTCTATCAGTACTTTTCTTAATATGTGAAATATAAGGTATACATGTTGAAATGTAAAAATAAATGCACATTATAATATCTTTAAATATATAGTTAAAAATATTATTATTTTTATTTATAGGACTGAAGAAAAGTTTATGAAGTAAATATTTAAACAGGAACAGAATTTTGTAAGACTGCAAGAAAATAAACCGTTTCTTTCCCTAAACGGTTTACAAAACGGCTTACAAGAAAAAAAAGCGGAAAAAAACGGAAGTAGTAATACAAATCAAATACACATTCTTTCGAAAATTAAGCACTTACATAACACGGGTTATATTAATACAGTTCTTTCTACAGGAAAAGTGTTCCGAGTTTTAAAAACCGAAAACCGAGTTCTTTCTTTTCAGTGAAAAAAATGGGAGCTATAATAAATAAAAGAATAAAAACCGGTTCTTATAGATTCACATATTTATTCTATTTTTGTCTCTTTTCTTTATGAAGGTAACTTACAATTATATGTATTTTCCACAGATATCTTTTCCTAATATTAAATCATTTCCAGAAAATCGGAATACACAATAATAGTACTGAATCCTTTATTTTCAGACAGAAAAAAAAAGGGGGGGGGGGGGAAAGAACCTAAGCCTAAGCTTTTTGAAATTAATAAATTCGTTCAATAGATTTGTTCCCTAACGTTTAATAATTTTCCCATTTTTCTTGACTTTTCCGACAGATATGTTTTCTCAGTGTCAATTCACTTCCAAAAATTGATATATACAAACACTTCATTTCTTTCTAACGAAGAGTAACATTTATCCAAACCTTGAAACAACGATAATTCATTGTAAAAGTTAAAACTTAGATAAGCAACTAGATTTCTCATGGGCGAAAGATGGTCAGCTTAATCATAAGGACAGCAAATTAGAAAACTGCGCGCCCCATATGAGCAGAGGTATGTTATCAAGACAAAGACCAGAAAAGGAATATTCTGATATTAAAATAATTAAATGTAATATAAAAATTGAGGAATAAAATTCACACTACCTTAAAATTGTTTAATGTAATACCACATTTTTTGATATATATTTATTTATAAGAATTGAAATTTTGATGAAAAGTAATCCTAATATGTAATTGAAAGTGATAATTTTAGTTTTCTTTTCTCATTATTTATTCTATGTGAATTATAAATTAATTAAATCTAAGTTTCGGCTCTATTTATTAATATAGAAATAACAGAGGGCTCTAAAATGATATGATATTGGCATTTTTGAGTACAGTATGTAAGCTCTTACAATCTATTTCCATGTTGGGAGAAAGAAGCATAATGATAGTAAACATTCATTATTTTAAGTTCATTATTTTAATTTTATTCATTGTTTTAGTTTTAAATTTCACTTATATTAACGGATAAATTTAAGCAATAAAAAAGGCGTTTTAATTAAAGTAATTTTGGTTATATTTTTTCGAACAAATTACTTTTCAGTGAATATAACACATGATTAAAAATACTTAAATAGTTCGTAATGCTAGAAAAGCTTTCTTTTTATCATTTCATTCCAGAAAGTTAATATATTGTAAAGAAATCAAATAACAAGAACAAGATCGCAACAACATTATTAAAAATATGTTTCTAAAGGTTAAATAATGTGAAAACTATTTTCTGTTCAATTTTCTTAAATTAAACACGCACAAATTTATTCTACACAATATTTTAAAATTGTTCGTTAAATATTTTTTTAATAATTCAGTACTTTTCATAAATTTATGAATAAATTAAAAATATTTTAATCAAATTCATACACAAACCCAAGAATCTTAAATATTTAAACATATTAAGCCAAATTCATTGCGAAATTTCCATTAATTTATCTATTACTTTTAATACAATAATATTTTGTCAGAGTAATCCATAGATTTTGTAGAAATTGAGCCGAAGAACAAAAATTCGTTTATTTCTATTTTAATAAGTTAATAATTTAGAAGAAAATTGTTGCCTGATATAATTATGATCAAGATGAAATTATTTCAATCAAATCCGAGCTACAGTATAGCTACCGAAATGATAAATGTTATACTAAGACCAATGTAGATTTAGAAAAAGTTTAAAAATTTGAGCATGCCTCATTTTTTTAGCTTAAATCACAACTGACTGGATTGACTTTAATTTTTGCATGCGATTTTGGAAAGTTCACTTGTTACACGCAATGTAACAGCATTATCGAAGGATTATGTCGGCATAGTTGAACTCGAATCACATGGGCAAAAAAATGGGTAACTCCATGTAATGAAAAAAAAAAGCTAAACTCAAACCAGATCTCCGAACCTTTTAATAGGGGACCTTAAACCGAGCTTTATAATTATTCCACAGGTCCCCCAAATAATTCCAATCACTCTGACAGCATTTCGGGGGGGAATGATGCTTTTCTCTCATCCCCTTCCCTTCACTCGACTTGACTTTTCTTTTCATCTTTTCTTTTAGTCAATCAACTTAATATCTGGCCACTCATTGCTATTCTAGGCGCAAATTTTTTGGTTCTTTTTACGTACTCCTAGTTACTTTTGTAGCCTTGCAACATAAGTCTGTTTTACCTGAAGAGGTAAAGCTATCTAAATACAAAATAGATCGTTAAGCAAAAGAATTATTGCAGAAAAAATCATGCATGATTTCAACATAGCTTTATTTAAGAACTCGAGGCCTGGTAATTGTTTTTTAACTACTTTAGAAGTATCTTTATTGATGAAAGTTGTGTGTGTGTGCTGGAAGTAACGAGAATTACTTCGCTAAACATAGCTACGGCAACCCTTACCAATTTATTTAGGATCAATTTGTAAGACGATGAGAATTGATTACTATGTATATTAAATGCTTATTTAAATTAAGTGACTGGAGGCGCTAGCAGTGGCGATTAATTTCTCTTTGGCACATTAATACTAACTCAAGTCCCTCAAGATATTTCAGTGAATGTTATTACTTCACAGGAGTCTTAAAATTTTAATTTATTTCATTTTATGTTTCTGAATTTTAGATTCCTAAAATAATTTCATCAAAGATAAAATACCTTTTTAAATTTTTAATCATAGATTCTCTCCATTCTCTCTCGAATATTCCTCAAAATAAATATCTCACTTTCTTAAAATAAAAATAATTAATATATCCCTTAAAAATATTTTTTTTTGTTTTTTACTAAATTCCTAAACTAAAATTGAAAAGATTCAGGAATATTAGAAGGAAACACACGCATAAGTGACATAAAAATGTCATATATCATTAACAATCTGACTGCTCAATTTTTGTAACAAAATCGCTTCTAGAATTGCATATATTTTATTACATATTTGGAATTAATAAATATTTCGGAGTTTTAATGCATAGCTAATTTTGTTTCAAAATTTTTTAAATATTGATTTAGATCATAAGAACAGATGTTCAGAAAAATTAATTTCTGAAATAAAAAATCAATTTTAGATGCATTTGGAAAACGCGGAATAAGCAGTTAGAGGGTTAAGCCTTGATGAAGTTCATGCAACGAAATCATTAGACTAAAATATAAATGCCTTTCCTAAGTTTGTTTTCTGCTTCACTTTTTTTTTTTAATTTAAGAGACAACAGTACTTCATTAATCATTCGTAGAATTTTAACAATAAAACAAAATCTAATATTTTCAACAGAAAAACATCCGAGTAATTTTAGTTTCTTTAATACTCATTAATAAAATTCGGAATCATAATCTAAGAACTGAATTACATAAAATTACAAAGTACAAAGATCTATTCTAAAAAATAAACAGGTACAGGTACTGGTACATTCTGTGAATTGACTTCAGTTTTGTGCAGCAACAAATCAAAATTTTACTAGAGAATAATTTACAACATCCAGAAATTTAGAAAGTCACCTTTAAATGTCAAATATCCTGATTTCCATACAATGGTTCTCTGCAAAAAAATATAGTTCATGAAGAATAAGAGAAAAAAAAATATGAATACATTGAACGATGAAAAAGTTATCTTGTTTTTTAAAACTATTGCTTTGCTATGTTTCCTATTATTAAATTATTTGACAATTTGGACTAATTTTTAATGAATTTCTTTTAATATTTTGAACTTAATTTTTAATTGAAATTGCTTAGAAATATTGTAATTAAACATTGAATCTCTGCCAGGTTGACATCCTACATGGAAAAAGGATGCTGCTGCTCTGTTTCTTCTTAAAATATGTACCGCATTAGAAAACTGTAGGACAAAGATAACACTGAAATAAATCAAACTAAAAAAATGACAGATTCTAATAACTTACGAAACACATTTCGGCGAACCAATTTTTAATCTTCTATTTGCCTTAAGTCAGTTTAATATTACGAACTTTGAACTCTTTTTAACCGATCTTTTACATGAAGTGAATTCGAAATTGTTCTCGGAAACAAAAGAGTAGAAGCAGAGTTCACGGCAACTTTGAACTCTTTACAAATACCTTTGCGACAAGGGCAATTGAAATTGTTCTTGGAAACAAAAAGAAAACATCAATTTCCCGATATCATTGAGTTCTCTGAAAATTCTTTCACATAGAATGAAACCAAGATGGTTCTCAAAAATAAAAGAAGTAAATTTGTGACATTCTTCTAAACGTTGCTGAATGAGATTATGAAGTTTCTAAGACAGAAACCGAAATGGAGTCAAAAATTAGTACAAAATGACTTGTGTATATTTTTCTAAAGATTTTCCTTACAGTATTAAGTAAGTTTTAAAAATCGTCTTTTCAAATGGTTCTATATTAATAACTATATCTAAAAATTAAAATTGAAAGATTTGCTTGCTTTTGCTAGTTAATTAATAAGCTTTTTTTGAAGAAAAAAATGTGATTCCGATGCATACGAATTACAAGCAAATTTTATAACAAATCATGCATTTAAATATTTCTGTTTGTACTCGTCAGGCAAGTAAATATGGCTGCACAAACAATGCTAAATTTATTTCCCTAACGTGCATAAAAGAACTTTTGAAACAATGCATCAAGGGTGAAAAAGTGAACTATTATAGACTTAAAGCGTTGAACTGAATGGCTAACTGTATGACACTCAGAAATGCTTCATAAAGAAAAATTATTTTAGGACCCAAAATAAATCATTAAAAATCTGATTTTATTGTCATATGTTTTAAGTCATAAACTATAATTCTCCCTGTTCGCATAAAGCCTGCGGATTAGGGTTCTACTTAGGTAGTAACTCCAGTTTGCAAAAAGGAGGTAAGCATTTTTTTATATGCCTCACCGTGGCAGTAGCTGGTCTAAGTGACTTATTTATGGGAACTTGAAGGACGTGAAAAATTTACCAGTGTGCCTGAGGTCGCAAGCGTGTCTTAAAGGTCAGTGGTGATGATTTGATGATCATTAAATTAAATCGTATAATCTATCTTCCAATCCCAGTCGAACGGTTTCTCACATTATGGCTGAAAGGAGCGTTTATAGTCCTACCTGGTTGACATCGTTATTCTTCAGTAGCTTCAGCTTGGTATGCGTCTTTCTTTGATCATAATATCCACTTCGTTGATCATTATAAAACAGGGAGGGGCAGTAGAGTATATCGCTATTTTAATTGCGGACCTGTTGGAGCTTTGGTATATTAAACTATAAAAAGGAAAGCTCCACTTAAAAAGGAATGGAGATTGGAATGCAGCTTATGTGGATTCTTTTTCTTATTTGTTCCCTTTTCAAATTTGTTCATTATAATTTTTTAGCGTTCCAAAATTAAGTCAAAGAGATCGCACATAATTCTTTTCTCCAAAATTTTCTCTTAATAATTGTCTAGGAATACCTCTTTTGAGAGTAGTTATGTGTGAACCATCGATAAATATATATAATGCACCTTTTGCGTGATCTAAATGTAAACAAATCAATTTCATTTACCTATTGCTCCTAAGCTTGAGAAACTTTTGAAGATTATATTCTTTTATGTCCCAAATAAGAATGATATTGACGTCGTGTTTTTTTATAAAACTATTGGATCGCACTTTCTAAAGGGAGGCTTTGACAAATAATCCTAAATAATCGTTTGTCAAAAGTGTGCATGTAAATTAATTGATTGATTTAAAGTAAATAATGTATTTCTCAGGATTTTCCTGAAATTTTTCTTCTATTTTTTTACTGATTGAGTTAAGCACTCGATGGAATTAACTGTACACCGAATACAGTTTTCTACATTTTACACGTAATTTTATATTGCTGAAGGCTTGTGTGTATGCAGTAATAATGAAAATATAAAGACAGAGATAATTGATCTGTGAACAACTGAATTAATTGAAGTTATAATTAAGAAAGAAAAATTACGAGAAATATTGCCTCAGTTGAGGCCACTATACACAGCGTAACTTATGTAATATTTAGACTGGGAGGTCATGACTTTTTTTATGTAACGTAAATTTAAGATTATGTATTTTAAGGTATCTGTATGCTGAGAAACGAGGGAAAGTGAAGTTAATAAAATAAAAAGGATAATTGCAAAGTCTAAAAAAATACATTTTAAAATTGCATCTGAGCTGAGTTAAAATTGCAGCTGAGTGCATAAACAAAACAATAAATGATGAATTTATACAAAATAGTTTGGCTGCCAGCTGATGACTCCTTTCAATTTAATTAAAAAAGCGAAATAGAAAATTTTGTTTGATTAAAAGCGATCCATTCCCACTGTGAACATTTTCTGGTGGTAACTGCGCTCTTACCTAAACACCATCAATGCGGAAGTACTGATTATCAATTAAGAATAGTTAAAGATTAAGATGGTAATAATTCATCACGAGAAAACATTAATTGCTTAGTTTTAGAAAATCAGGAGTTAAAATCACAAATTCAGTCTATGTAATTTCGAGTATTAATGAAGTAACGAGCTAAACCTTATCTAGCTTAAATGACGCTGACATTAGTTTTTTTTATTTGTTTCTTCTAAAAGATTTCCAAAGGTTATAAATTAAGATTCCATTCCATTCGATAGGTTTATTTTAAGAAACATAACTCACTCAAGCGTAATTTATTTCATTTTGTAAATGACAGGTGTTCTCCGAAACAGTTCTTTGAGTTTAAAAACCCCTTCCAGGTCTCTAGACAGCGGATGAAGTCAAATGAATAATGGTGCCTAGCATTGTATCTGCCATTTCCCATTGAATTTGGTATTTTCAACCGAATGAAAGTGTTTAAGTTCTTATGAAGCGTGGGGTGTCGTTTTTAAGTCCCCCCTTTGATGCCAATGACAAATAGTATATTTTATGAGTAATGATACACGAATAGTTTCATTTCGTCCTTTTCGGTCAGCAGAGGTCAATGGTATTTTCTCTTCAATTCCAGTCTTAGGCATTTTTGACGTCGATGAAAAATTAGATGTTGCAAGGATTAGACTCGAATTGCATTATGAATGCAAATGTCACTTTTGGAAAAAAAAATGCAGCCGACCATGAAATCTTAACTGACTTGATACAAATAGTTATTTACTGAATTTAGCAAATGTTTTCAATAAATAGGAATTGAATATCGGATAAAGGACATTATGGGCGTAGCAAAGGTATTATTCGTTGTTCCAAACGTTAAAATTAAACGCCGATGGCTAAAAAAATGTTATACATTGAACATACAACCAAATCAGAATAATTAGTTTTAATAAATCGAAGTGTGTCACGATTATTGAGTGAAAAGATTGTTATTTGATTATAATTGGGTCATTATGTGCTAATCAGAGTAAATGATTTTGCATCTAAGTGCGCTTAAATGAAATCGATTTATATTTTCAGATGTCATCGGAAAAGTGACGGGAATATTTGTCTTAATCAATTAACAAGACAATTAAGGTCAAAAAACAAAAATGCAATTGTGAAATTGGATATTATTTTAAGAGAAACATTAAAAAGTTCATGGTAGATTAATCTCTGATTTTAATTGAATCTGAGGTTTTTATGTGGATTGATTTATTGTTGTTTATTTACGTCGCACTGAGATGCAACACGGGGGCCTATTGGCGACGGACTTCGTAATTTTTAATCTTGGTAAGTTATAGTGACGACACCTGAGCTGGCACCTCCCTCTCCACACTTCCACATTACGCCTTGGGAGGACTTACCCCCACAAAAGATTTGACGAACATTAGCCCCTATACAATACGGGTCTTTAGTGGTATCAGGGTTCGAACCCAAGACTCGGCGGACACGATGCCAGCCGCAATTTCATTACCATGAATATTATTCTACTATGGCTACATTTTTATATCGAATCATTCTGTATTAATTAAGACACGTGAAAGATTCATTACGGCCAGTTCTTGGAATTAATGAAATCGATAGCGTTTTATAACACAGACTGAAAATTCACATCAGTGAATGAAGAACTATCATTCGTAATAAATATCGATATGCACTGAAATGTATGGAAAGCTTTATAAATCCAGTTTTTATTTTAAAAAAAATTAAAATTTTAAATTTTTTAAAATTTAAAATAAATTTTAATTTTTTTTTTTTTTGCTTCAAAAACTGATCTGATGCATCTTGAATTTGAAACAGATGAAAAATCAACCATTCTTAAAATGCATCAGTAAAAATTGCAGTTTTGTTCTTACTTTCTTGATTTCAAAATAAAAATAACCAATCAAAATCCCTAGATGTAAAAACTCATATAATAATCGATATACCACCTGTGCAGAATGATAATATCTGACAAAGTGTATTAAACAACAAGATTTCAGATTGATAAAAGCAAATATAGAGAAGTCAATTTAATAAATATGAAACTTCATTTATCTTGATGAAATCTCAGAATATTAAGTTAAATTATTAATCTCGTATAACTCTTCCCTTCAAAGTTTAATTGTTTATTTCATATAAAATCTTTTCAAAATGAATTAGTGGAATCCATTGTGGTCATGGAATCAACCACTAGCAAGATATGAGAAACTTGAGAATTTTCCATTATGAATTCTTTATTGTAAATCCAGGGATTCAGTATTATGAAAAAATTTCGTTATTGATTGCAATTTCATAAGTATAAGATTTGTATACATTTATTTTAAAGAAACATCTTCTTTAAAAAAAATAGCAATTTATTTTTTTATTATAAGCGCCACCGTCGTATGGTGGATAAATCTTCAGCGTTTTAACAATCAGGTCTGTGTTCACATCAACAACTCATTATTTCACACATGGATTAGTTCTCATTTAATGAACTTCTGGCTAAATTGTACTGGGCACTCGGAATTGAAAGCAATGCTAGCTCTTAAATTTTGGTACTGACTGAAGATAAAGACCCTGCAGGGCTAAGCGCTCTGTTTCTACATACAACATAGTACTGTACAAATCAATTCAAAGGGAAATCAACGATATTATGAGGTAACACTTACAAACTGTCAATGCATAACTAATGATTTACCAACCAACCCTACTTAAGGTTGTCATAAATAAAATATATAAAATTAAATATAAAGTCTCCAATACTAAAAAGATGGAAGTATTACACTACAAAATAAATTCTAAGCTCACGCGGAACAAAGCTTTAAAAATGTTCGAAATGCTACTTCAAAGAGAAGACACAAAAATGTCCCTAGAATAATTACTTTTTGTAAATAAATTTGTTCTGATTACTTTCTGATCTGTCTAACACGTCTAACAGAAATTGAACCTTTCAATTTCATTATTTTTTAAAAATAATTTTTTAATTCATCATTACTTTCGATTAGTAGAGTATAAAAAAAAGGGAAACAGCAACACTTCATTTATCACATCATTTGTGAAAAGGTGTGTGAGGTCAAATCAATAACTATTTTTGTGGGATAAGGATTTTTGACTGATGGTGTCTATCAGTTGAAAATCTTTAGTATGGGGATTGACCTGAAAGGGTTAAGTCTCTTCATCGCTAAGTATTAACTTTCAGTTTATGAAGTTACAGATTCAATCAACAGCTTACATTTTGTTGGATGATAACTTTATTACAAAAAGAGATGGATGACTGTTGGAAACAACTAACAAGTCTCCTTAAAAGTGTTAATATTTGTATACACTAATTAGAAGTGAATGTATTTAATGTTAAGCGGAAAAAAAATCTTTAATATATAAATTAAAGTATGAATTAAAAATCATAATTGGCTTTTAATTATGAAAACTATAATTTTTTTAACCTCTAATAAGCAGCAAAGAATGCAGAATAAAAAAAATAATATTCATGGTAATAAATAATTTACTTCAGTGATACCCCATTCAGAATACATCTTAAATAAGTTTTTTTAAAATAAGAATAGAAATTAAGGTAAGAATTTTAACAACTTATTTAAAAGAGCAAAAACCTTATTAAACTGAATTCTTTCGTCAGATGATTTTCATTGATTAAAAATTTTCATTTTCCTTTACTTATTAAATCACATTCTAAGTAAGGTACTCTTAGTTCTCTCAACATATTAGATTTATTTAGAAATATTTTAAAAGCTATTGGCAACTCTTGTTGAATATTTAAAAACAAAATTTAAATTAATTGTTGCGACAAAGTTTTGCATTACTTACAAATAACTTTTGTACTTATATCATTTACTATTTACATATTCAATATATATGAATAAATTATGATACATATGATATTTTTTATATAAAGTAAATTAGGTTGCATTTACTTTCCACATGAAATAAAATCTAATAAGTTTTGACTCCAAAGAAATTTATTTTTTTCGATTTGTATTTTGATAAAGAGTTTGTATATTATTTTGTACTTTAAGGAACTTATTAAGCTATTCAAGAGAGGTTGAATTTATATTCACTAAAGCATATTGAGCAATAAATTCATAGCTTATTAGTTTAATAAGTAAACATTTGTATTTCCACAGAAAAATGACAAAATAGTAAGAATTTTTAAGCTATCGAACACTTTTTCAAATCTTACACGAACAAAAAGAAGTACGTGAAACATTTAACGAACGTCATTTATAAATCATTTAATTACATTCATACAATGACCCTTAATCAAAAGAAAGGATGAAAATATTTATCTTCTTAATGCTTTTATAAACTCGTCCTTTATTAAATACATTGTGAATCAAACCAACAGTGAAAACTTGCCGTCTTTGAGTAAATCTAATAAAATATTCATCTTTTCAAAGAACAAAATCTCATAACATTAGAATTCTCGAAAGACAATGAGCAAAAGATTTTGAAAAACTCATTTTAGAGTCATGTTGAGCGAATTTCTTTTCTTTTTAAAATAAAGCGGAATTTCTAATTTGAGATAAAATTAAACATTACGTCAGAATCTCATCTGGTTTGTTTTGATCAAGTTACCAGTGACCTAGAATATAATGTGTCACCTGTTAACGCTCAAGTCATGGGCATCTACAGCGTTTCCTGTGCAGGCGCCAAGTTTCCTCCATAGAAAGAACACCGGCCGGAAACTCAGAGAGTCCAATTAGTTTTGACCACGCCACAAGGCTTCATTCTCGATGTTCCAAGGACTCATTTAAAATGCTGGACGACATATAAATTCTGTATCATATCTAAAGTGTTTGAGAATATTTTTGTGCCGTTTTTTATTTTATCATCGACATTCGGCTAATGACTCGCAGTCAATGAGGAGAAACGGTTGTGTGGTTTTCATCCGTTGATCAATTGTTCTTTACTTCAGGTCATTATGCTTTCTTCTTGAATTCATTTGATACATACAGAAATGACATGACTCAGCTAATTATAAAGAACAAAAATCCAATTTCTTTTTAAGCGAATAGTAATAAAGAACGAAGGTTTGTTTTCTTTCTGCAGAAGCGAATCAAGATATGTAAGATAATCAACATACACACTATATATTTTTATTATAATAATGCAGGAATTTGAATCTTGCAAAGATCACAGAAACAAAATAAGAGAGAGAAAGATATTTATTTCAATGTTATTTTGATACAAAATATTCTTTTTTTATTGTTAGATTTTTTTGTACCAAAATTTACTGCAATGATGCAGCATTAATACACACACACACACACACACACACACACACACACACATATATATATATATATGTGTGTGTGTGTGTGTATGTATGCATAAATTTGGTGATGAATTCATTTTATGGAAGGTACACATCGATATGAAATTGTGTAGTGCTTTCTATGTTTGTAAATGCTTTATAATAGTAATGTTTGTTATATTTTATTGTAATCTGTTTTTTTAATTAGGTAATTAATTTCTTTCTGCTAGTTATTTTGTATTGCTTAAAAAGTTTCAATATCTTATATTTATTATAACGTGTATTTTTATTATATTTTATAATACATTAAAATATTTTATATTACATTATGTTTTAGTTTGCCTACCTTTTTGATTATTTTTTGGTTTAATTATTATTACTCTTTTTAGTTAATGTTTTTAATCAGTGTTACATTAAATTAGATGATTAGTTAAGTGTAAATTGGATTTTGTCATGTAATTGAATATGCTTATATGTTACTTTCTTTCTTTTTTTGTGGTTCAATATCTGATTTTTGGTTCGTTATCATCTCTTTATAATGTAATTCTCTTAAGTGTAATGGTTTGATCAGTAACTACCGATATTAACACATATTATTCCATCCCAAAATATGGAACAGTATTAACTGCACTATATCCATTTTTCTAAATTTTGCTTTTCTATCACTTTGCTTTGCTTTAAATTGTTTGGTTATTTAAATAGTTTGTTTTGAATTTTTGGGTTTTAGGGTCTTAAACTTTAGATTGCTTGACTATTTAAGTAAAATTTTATTTGATTTTCATAAATGTTAATTAGATTTTTGGCTATTTTGTGAAATATTTAGTTGTTTTCTCAAAATCTTTTTGTTTTCATTTGAGATATTCTTAGAGTTTTTTGTTTGTGAAATATATATATATATATATATATATATATATATATATA
>BMAW01112601.1:125452-132952 GCA_019974015.1 Nephila pilipes
ATAAGACTATATATATATTTCTTCATACGAGCCTTTATAAAAAACTTTTTTGCATCGACAAGCTGCAAAGGCAATCGTAAATTCATTATTGAATTTTATTAAAAAAGCATATTAAAAGCATTCGAAGTGATATAAAGCTCAAAGTGTTATGTCAAGAAATGTGATACTAATATAAAATTCATATTTAAAAAAAATAAAAGTTAATCTAATGATAGTACATTTTTAATAAACCAGTAAGGCCTTTAATCTTCGCTTAAGAAGAATATCTTATTTTAATTTTGGTTCAAGGAATATAAGTTTTATGAAGTATTTTTGGACCCATTCATTAAGATTAAGTAATTCCATAAGTCTTTAAACATCCTTTGAATTTTAATCACCAAGGCCAGAAAGTAGATTTCCAATTTTAGGGGGGGGGGAATTCAATTATATTGCTTGTTCTCCAAAACACTTATAAAGAAAAGGAAAGAAAAAAAAACATTTATTTAAAATGCTTGTTTCTTGATAAAATGCTTATGAACAAACAAGATAAAATACTTTCTTGATAAAATGCTTATCAACAAACAAGATAAAATATTTTCCTATCTTGACGATACTTATTTGCAAGATAAAAACTTATTATTTACGATATTTTCAGTACACTTCGGAGAACATCTCTGCTTCGATAGTTTGGTTGCATAGTTATTCTTTTATAGAAATATACATCATCATTTTATTGATTTAAGTGAATATATTATCTCATCAGTTAAAATAACATATGTTTCCTAGTAATGTAAATAAATATGTTTTTTTTTTCTTTCAGATTTATGTTAATGGCGGGCCCCCCCTATTAACAGGTCTTATCGAAATAAATTGCCTTAAAAATCTAACCAATCCAAAGGAACATTTATTTCCATTTGTTTATCTGTCTTAAAAAGACATAGTTATATCTGTCAAAATATTTTTGACAGACGAACATGCTTACACGTTTATCTCTTCAGGGATGTAAACTGGGCATGAAGGAATAACTCTAAATGTTACTACAAATGGTCTGAATGCTAAGACCACGAAAACAAGTCAACGCCACACCTCTTCTGACCCCATTCTCCAGAGAGAGATGGCCATGACTTTTTCCTCTGGAGCTATATAACCATCGAAGAAGATACTGCACTCTTAAGACTTCCCAGAATAGGCCTGAAACACGTTTCAAAATCTCTTTTGTCTACTAGGAAGTATGTGATGCTGAAAGTTCGCGCATTAATTTCTAGCTAGAACACAAGCCACGTACTTGCAATGTTACCGGCATGGTTAGTGGCTAGTCATGTGCCCCTGAGGTCGCCGTTAGTGCTAAATCCTGCTTCAAAAAGAAACACAAAACGGAATTATAGAAAAAATTCATAAGATACTCACGAACTGTACGAAGGATGAAATATAGCAATAATTTTTTTGGAATAGCGATAGAAATCATGATTATGTATAGAGTATCAAAAGTTTTCTTCTTAACGTCATAACAATTATGCAAGGTTTCGCTCTGAACTTGGTATTTTTTTAGGAAATTTATAAATTACTTCATTGGGAGTACTTTTTTAATATTCAAATGACTCACAGTAGTCAATATAGCCAAGTGGTTAATGAAGTCAATAAATATGCATAACGACGATAAGGATATGGCTTGCTGAGTAGAAAACTAATTAGATAACCTAAATGTACAAATATAAATAGGTAAAAGCAAGAATAGGAAAACATGATTTTAAAATTTGAAACAGATAAGATTTTGTCAATATATGCACAATAAAAGAAACTTTGTATTTCCTTTGCAAAAATTATCAATGAATAATTATAAAATTCTCCTAACTATACAAGTTTGCAACAGTTATTTATTAAATTTAAAAATTTGCTTGGTATATAACAGAACTGGAATTTTTTTAAATCAGAGTTTAAAATATTGAAAAAAGGAATTAAAAAAGTATTGGTTTAATCTATTAAAAATCTAAAAAATTGTATGGCATGAAGAAGAAATGAAGCTACTTGGTTACTGGGGGAAATTAACATCGCTCTAAATATTCTATCTACTAATTTAAAACTCAACCAACTGTGCAAAAAGATTTGATATATGTGAACAAAAAAAAAAAATCTTTTGTTATTTTTTTTTATTAATATTATAATATCTTCCCATTTGCTTGATACCAGTCTGTTTATAAATGGACGTAGAGTAATAACCTCTCTAAATGGCCTTGAAAATTTTGCTCTTCTTATTCTAATCATCATCTATGCGCTATGACTTCAGGGGAAGTAGAAGGGAATGTTTCATCCACAGTCAATTAATTAAGGTTAGCTTAGTCATTTTGTCGCTTGGAAAGCACGCGGGTTTTAACAATGAAGTGATTTCTCTTAAACTAAATGAAGGCAAGTTTTTGACTGTCAGTGAAAAGAGGTTACTCGCATCTTAGGGAAGAGAAACAAGAAGTGGAACTTTGTAAATAGACTAAAACTCAACTGCAGTCAGAAACTATTAATTCGTTCATTCGTTGAGAAGAGAGAGAGTTCGTTACCCTTTTTTTTTTTTTTTTATCTTCAGATTCTTAAGTTTATACGTCTTTGATTATTCCATTAAAATATACGCTGCATTTGAAATTAATACCTAAGTAAATTTAATTATGTTATTTTTTTAAAAATATTTTCCAGTTGTATGAAATATATGAGAAATATTAGCGATAAATAATTTCTTTCAATTAAGATAAAGAAAGGACATTTTTACTTTCATTTTCTTACTTGAAACTATATTGTGTTTTTGGTTATTTTTGAAGCCTTTCGGTGAAAAAATTATTGAAGACTTATTGAATTACTACGAAGAATTGATGCTAAATTAATTGTAATTAAACACACCTCAGTTTGAAACAATTAATAAAATCGATTTCTAAATACTAGTAAATTCCTTTTATGAATAATTGATACATGAAGATATTCAATTGGAATTCCTTTTGAGCATAGGGTGAGGCCTTAATCGCATTGCACTATCTTTTGCTTCTTTAGAAAAGTATTGAATGTGACAAAAATAGCAAAAAATCTGACACATTTTTATTTCTTAAGCAGTTTTTAATGGGCGTCTTTCCAGACATCTCTTTAGAATCTATAGAGATTTAAATTCTCCTTTGCTTTATCTGTATTAAACATTTAGCAATAAATAAATAAACCGGAAAAAAATCTTCTCTTTCTTGTATATGAGTAAATTCTTTTCCATCAGCTTTTAAGCTTGCCTTTTCTCGGCTCTGAAATGTCCGTATTATATTAACAACGCAAACTCCTATGATATTTAACGATTTTACTTATCCTAGACAATATCTCTAATTTTAAGTTTTTATAATTTATAAGCCTTTATGAGCATTTACAAATCATTTAGACTCTTTTAAAAAGGAAAAAAATAATTTATGGATTATCGAAATCTAATACATGCATTTAGTTCTTATAACTCATAAATGATTTCTACATCTTTGTCATTTTATAACGTGAGCTATTCACGATTTTCCCTTCCAACTATAACAGCTGGGTCTACTTTCCAATGATATTCAAATTTTCCACTCCTTTCCAATAAAATGAAACGAGATATACGCAGATTAGACATAATTTAATAAAAGTAATGAATTGATTTAAGAAGATACATATACATGCGACAAAGAATTGAATGTTAGAGTTAGTACTGAATAGTAGGTAGTTGGCTTAGTTTGATTTTGGTTTTATTAACGTCGCAATAGAAGCAACACGAGGGCTATTGGCGACAGACCTATTAATTTTGAACTTCGAGGTAGTTGGCGTATGATAGAAATAGCAATTTAACAAGTGATTATCGATATCAGACTGATTTGGATTAAAGATCCCTTTTGGAGAGAGTTTATATAGGAAAAAATCTGATTTCTCGTTCGAAGCTTCAACCATGGTGATTAAACTCACTCAAACTCGAATGAGTTGATAAGATTAAACTTAAATTATTATTCCAAGTTATAATTCAACCATGTTGAGCATTAGCAGACAGACAGAGAGTAATATTGAACATCCATTACTCGATCATAAATAAAAGAATTTCATTTTGATTTGACTGCTTCATCTAATGAGTTTCATATTGAATGAATTTCCATTATTTAGACGTTCATTTAGTGACTGTCTAACTTTGGAATAATAACTACGGAAACGAATGACAGGGAAGGGTAACAACTTATGTGCTGGCACATACGAAAAACAACAATTACATTTGTGTTTCATTTATAAGAAACCCTTAGCATTTCAAATAAAATTAATAATCTAGTTCCTTGGAGGTTAACAAACGAAGGTATTACTGTATTGAAAATAAAAATATTATAATAAAATATATTCAAAATCAATTTCTACTGAAGAACAGTTACAAATAAGGTGAAATCGCAACATCATAACGTTATTCTAACGAATTTAGATTTAAGAAACATAATTCCTATAGAAATTGGACAAATGAATCAGGACTCTAAGTAAATCGTATCGTTTAACTGGACATTCAGTGTGTTACAATCCTCGGAGGTTCAACAAAAATTGTTAATATTTAATTAATATGATGTACTTTTTTATTTTTAAAATACGATTACTTAACCAAAATCCAAGTATAGAGTACACACATCTGAGTATTAAAAATTTTGCTAGAGTTTAAAAAATAAGAATCAACAGGGTAAGTAGGGGGGGGGGGCGGGCGCATTGTTTCGATTTTCATAATTGAAAATACAATAATCTTTAGATTCAATATCGTTTAAATTTCTGATATTTCCTTCCAATCTAATTAAATGATGAAATATAAGCCATCCAGTTAATGCGTATGCGAAATTTGTCTGAGGGGCGTGTAGTCTGCTTAAATGCATTTGTTTCAGGCTATTTCAGATTTAAAAAAAAAAAAAAAAAAGGCAGGGGAAACTTGCCACTCTCTAAACACATTTTTTCCCTTCTGCCTTTCGTTCAATCAGTGTCTGATGAGGAAAACAAGTTTCAATTAGCGACCAACAGTTGACGGACCCAGGGAGAAAAATCGGTCATGAACCCTAAAAATAGGAGAAAGAATACGACTCTTCGAGGGAGTGGCTGCCCTCAATTTTCATTTAAATCCGTTCGGGAGAAATTGGAAGGATAGACTGTAGTTGATTAAGAATCTAGAAGCTTATAAAGTTTCATCTACATCTTTTTTATTATGATATCTTTTCCGCTCATGCTGATTGTTGATTAGATATCTAAAATAAACACGTTGAATGTAAATGTTTATTAAATATATTTTTGGTGGTCAATTTTTTCATATATATATATATTGGTAAAGAAGATCAATTCAAAAAAATATATAAATTTTCTGAAATAGGGAACATCAAACTCAACTAATATCTATAACAAATTCAACAATATTTTTAATGAAAAAGGACAACTTGGAACGCTTAGAATTTTTAACTATACAAAAATCGTATTTTATGTCTAATATGAATTAATAGTTCATTATAATTTCCCCCATCATATACTGTAGTCTGTATTATTTAAAAAAATAAATTTATTTAAATTGGCCAACTCCGCAATAACAAAAACTACGTCACAAAGGATAACATTTTCTCAGATTATGAGGAGAGGGGTTTATATATTCGGCTAATTGAAATCTCTCATGCGATCATCTTCTAGAAGAACACAGTCATCTGAGAGTTCGAAATCCCTTCAGCTCCAACAGAAATTCAATTAATTATTTCAGTTACCATCTAAAAAATAATTGTATTTATTGAAACATTTTGTTAATTACCTAGCATTGTCTCGCCAGAATTAAAATTTTATTTTTTTTTACAGGAGTAGTACTCAGAATATATAGAAAATTGTTAGTATATAATTTATTTTATTTTCTTTCATACATCATATTAATTTTTAAATTCCTTCTCCTAGGTAGCTATTAATTTTTAAGTATGAGACATATAGAAATAATTAATGAAAAAAATTCGTAAGAGGTTATGATTAATTCGGTAGAAATGTTTCAAAATAGATTTCACAATGAATGATAATATTTAAATCCTACTTATTTAATTATATATTAGCTCAAAATAAACCCTTCTATTTTATTGTAAGTTTATAACAGAAAAGATCAAATAATTATTCAGAATTGAAAATTTTTATTTCCAAGAGATCATCATATGATTATGTTACAGAATACAGACAACTACGAGTATTTAACAAAACGCTGATCGTTATTAAAGTCTCAATTTAAGAATAGATTACATCGCGTACTGAAAAACCTTCTTTATAATTTCAGTTACTTAAAAAAAAAATAACGTATACTGCATTCATGCTTCGGCTAATTTTTAAAATTTGTTTATAAATTAATGAATGCAAAACATCACTGAATTTTGAAATTGTGCATAAAAACTAGAAAATTGAGGTTTGTAGATTGACTTACAGAATACGTGTATTTCATAAAAGAACTATTGAAAGCTAACTTTTTTCCTCTTTTAATAAATTTCTTTTAATAAGAAATTTCGTTGTTAAGGTCATCTAACGAACCATGTTCACCTTGAAAACAGATCGATAAAGAAAACTCAAGTTTTTTTCTTAAATGAAAATCAACACGCAATCGACATAAATTAATTTATTATAATTAGAAATTCAGTTATACATTAAAATTAATTTATGATTTTATTTTCTCTGTTTCTGAAGAGAGGAGGTTAAGATTTTGATTTTTTTATTGAAATTGAGAATATTAAATGCAAAGCTTTTGATTTTTTGGCATTCCACTTTTTATAAAAAAAAATTATATAAAACTTATATTGTGTGACATATGTTCGGGAAATTTGAGAATTCTAAAAGATCAATGTTTGTTTACTTTTAAATCAATAAGTTCCATTCATATTTCCAATATTGTGATTAGAGTAAAGTAATCAAAAATACTATTTATGATTACTTTACTCTAGTCACAATTTAAATGTAGTCATTTTAAAAATCTAGTCACATTTTTTTGATTACATAAATGTTATTTCTTAAGTAATCAAAAATACCAAACACTAAAAATATTATCCGATACATAATATTTCTATTTGCTGGATCAAATAGTAACAATAAAATTGTTTAAATAATAAACTTCAAACTTTCACCATCTGTTAGATAAATGCCTCAAAATAAAATTAGAGTACCTCATTTTAGTATTTTCATTTAATTTTGAAAATGAATTTTACGTACAAAATGTTTTTTTTTTAAAGTGCCTATAAGTTAACTTATTTGACACACATTTGCCATGATGCAACATCAAAATGATCTATGTACCCAAATATGGATGAACGTTACGTAATTATAGGGTAGGGATGCAGAGCTGTTAATTTTCCTCATTTGCAAGATTTTACAGTTAGCAGAATAACAATTTCGCTACATAAACTTAACATCAATAACCCACTTTCGTCTTAATGACTTGAAGAGAAAATGTCATCAAGAAGAAGATACATAAACTACCCCTTTTGTTTTCAAAATACTATATCATAGAGGAGTTCATTCAACAGCTGT